>JAHWFP010231552.1:7096-18161 GCA_023313725.1 Lithobius niger
CACATCTGTATCTGGTGCGGTTCCTCTTTAGTTCAAAAACCTCTGGCCAAGCAACACAACTTTTGCTAGTGGCACCAAAAGTAGCCAAAAATCTACTAATTTAACCAGTAAAATCAAATTGTTTCACCTTCTAGGGAAAATAAGTAAGGCAAAGCTGTTACGAGCTCGCTGATATTTAAGGCCGAAAATTGCACCAGAAGCCAAACATCTTCAACTCTCCTTGAGGCCTCATGAAAGGAATGTAGCTATAGGGCAAAAAAAAGTACCTTGTTTTACGGAAGTTTATCACCCAATGCACCCTGATTGTTTTGAAAGGGAATAAAACAAATTAACGCGCACGATTTTTTGAGATGTGGGCACTCCTGTAAAACAAGGTTTTTTTTATTTGCCATATCTCAAGAAAATACGAAACTGCATAGAATACAAAAAAAATAATACATTCTAACAAGCAAACGAGAAGTTTCTAGTTTATATCGCTGAAAATACCACTGGCTCCATCTATTGACTTTGATAACAAACAAAACAAATTGAATGCTGTGAGCAACAATTTTTATCACTGAACATAGAGTGCCATCTATTGGACACACATCAAATCAAACAAAAAATTAATAAAATGAAAGGCTGAATGTGCATCACTGAAAATACCACTGGCTCCATCTATTGACTATGATAACATACAAAAACAAACTGAATGCTGTGGGCAAAAATTTCTATCAATGAACATAGAGTGCCATCTATTGGAATCAAATCAAAGGAAAAATTAATAAAACAAAAGGCTGAATATGCATCCAACTCAGGTATTCAGAATGACACTTTTTACCAAATGCTGAATCAGAAGTAAATAAGCCTCCTACACACAGACAGTGTAGTGTCTGTTCTGTTTCAGTTTTCTACGTCGCTTTCGTTGTCTTGTATTTGGTGGATGTTTTGATGAATCTCAGTAAGACTTTTCAACAATTCCGTCCATTCAATATAGTCCAGTTGAACTAAGGTCTGGGGGACTTTCCTGTCGTTATAAAAGTACAATATTAACAGAGTCTTATGCCCGTTGTGTTTGATCCGTATTCTTTTGGCACCTCTGACTTGGAAGGCATTTAATTTCGAATCCAGAGCAGTTTCTAAAAGTGTGTTAAACTGCTGCATCAGAACAGCTTTAGTGGCATCACTGATAAACAGCTCCATGCGAGTTTGGAAGTGGTGCACGGTGGCAAGGAGAGCATCTTCGTTGTTGTCATCTGACATGCTTGACTTCCACTGGCGGTGCATTGCTGCATTTATCTGTTCACTCTGGTTGTAGATATTGGCGAACTCTTTCGAGTTCAGAGTGGTTTGAGCAGAATTACATTTCAAAGTTATAATTTCTTCATCTGAGTCGGAATTAACGATCAAATTTGCCCTGCGGCTCAAAGCATAAACTGCGGGTTTGGCCATTGTGTCTTTATAAATAAAATAAAATAAAAGTAATGTTGCGTGCGTTTTCTTTTCCTTCAGTTGTCCACTTCGCAATGAATTTCTAGTAGGTGATGCCCGGCCGGCCACATTTTCGTTTGCTGTGGTCAATATCTGCTCCGTTTGAATTTTTAAAGGTGTTGCCTCATAGCTTGCTATGCTGGCTTTCCCCCGCCTGTTTGAGTATGGAAACAGGTACTTCTCAGTTCTAGACAAAGATACTTGAAATGCGTTATTTATCCTAGCCGCAACGAGAATGGTTTTGACTATTCGACCTGGTTGACTTACCACGTAGAATTGCAAACCGTTGTCGACCAGCCATTTCACGTTATCCCTAGTTTCTAGATTGCTTCGAATTGAGTAGATGCGTCTGTAGGGTTGATTTCTTAGCTTCTTATCAACTAGACGACTGACGTATCTCTTTGTGGAGGCATCGCAGTCGTTTGTGGGTTTATTTAAATTCGTAAGTTTTTTTCCATTAATGCTCAGCCTCCCATCCCAATCTAAACTCAGTCCTAGGTCCGTTTTCAGGTATCTAAGAGTTAGAGCGTCAGTGTCGTTTGCCGGAGGTCCTACATTTTCTTTTTTTAATTTTTTGCCTCGAATGGCAGATTGGGTCCCGCTCGACCCAAGAAATTATCCACCACAACGATGGAGGGTGACGGAAAAGGAGATGGAAACTTGGGACCCTAGACATTTCCAAATTTATCGTCTTTCATGACTTCTTTTTCAGCATGTGAATAACTTGAAAAAAAATCTCTTCTCTCGACAACCCTCGTAAAACGAATAAACCATATTGACCGCACAGAACCTCGTGTGCTTCTTGAACTTTCACGTGATTCGTTATAGGTTTGCCGAGATATCTGTGGACTTCTAAGGGTGCACTCAAACCGAACGAATCGAAGTAGTATGAACAAGATGGGCCTTTACTGTAATACGTAACCCAGTGTGTACCTTCTCCTCCACTTGAGTCTTGCAAGTTAACTATTCCACACTCTCCGTTTGCCCAACGTCGTTGTGGAAGCAAGTCTTTAGTAAATGTACCTCTGAAATTGGTAATCCCGAGTTTCTTGGCGTATCTGTTCAAATCCACATTTGTCATAGGTCTGTTTAAAGATAACCCGGCTTCATAAAAAAATCCTTTGCCACGAGCTTTGCCGTTGGTAGTTTTTCGTCTTTTTTTTTACGGTGTTTTTTTAATTATTCCCATTCCTTTTCTGAGTGCCAGAGCTTCCATCACTGCATTGTGTCTCTTAGGCTCTTGTAACTGTCTAGAATTATTCTTTGCAGCATTGACGCTTCTGGCGATCGCTGAGGCACCTGCTGCGGATGAGCCCAGCGCTGCCAACGCCGGCAAAAGTAACGCAGGTAGAATTCCTCCTTTCTTCAGTTGTTTACGAGAAAGTTTCAGATGTAAACGTTTCCCCATCTTGCGTGCCTTATGAATTCTGCCGAGTTGAGCTTGAGTGACTGGTAATTTCGAGGTGCCTTTGTTCAACTGAGAGTTTCTAAGCCGAAGTTGTACCGTTTTTCCTTTTTTGATCTGCTGTAACATGCGTTTCTTTTGGTTGGCACTCAAAGACACTCCGGTGGTTGTATACATGACTCGAGTTTAAGAAAAATAAATAAAAATAAATAATACGTCACACAGCAACTTCAACGTTATTTAGGTTTAATCTTAAGTGCATTATTGCGATCGCTTATAATTAGAGCCCATGCTTTCGTATTTGCCTGTACCTGAGCTCCAAATCTCATTTTTATCTGTTCATCAATTACCGCCGACTTTAGCCGCTTATTTTGTTTGCTTACATCGATCACAATTAAAGGAAAATTCTTTCTAAATGTGGATAATTCGAATGCGGGCCCATCCGACAGCAATCCTCTGCCGTAGTACTGTTGTCTAAAGATAACAATCATCTGATAGACGTGAGAAATGTCGCCTTGGCTAAAATTTGAATTTTGATCAAAAAAAGGATAACGTTCCGAATTTAAAGTTACGTGAACGTCGTTGAAACTACAATGGTCATGGATGTCGGGGTATTTTTTTGGTCGTTCTCTCTGTCTGTTTGAAAACCCAAGATGATCCAACGAGGTCGTTCCGTAGCTGAAGTACTAATAAGACGCCAAGCGGCCGTTGTTGATGTAGGCAGATCCAATTGATTGGAATGCCAATGTCTAAAGACTAACGGCATGCTTGTGCCAGAATCGATCAACTTGTACAACTTATTTTTCTGAACGTCAGAGGGGGTTACGCGAGGAAGACACCAGCTCATGTGCTCTAGAACTATATTGCCGGCACCGACCCCCGTGTCTCTAAATATGGCATTGTTATCCGCAGATCGCATCAAAATGGGTGTTTGGCGAATGCCGTATAAAATCTTGGTATAATCTTCCATGAAACCGAGGAGGTGAGACAAGGGTACAGCGAATGTAAAACTGCCTCTGGGAGTATGACTGAAGAGAAGGTCTCGCTTGTGCTTGAAGATGGCATTACTGTCAGGATCTGCTGACCTAGCATTGTTGCTGTCGAGAAATCAACCCCTGTTTGCGAGTTCGGCTTGGTCTTCAGGTCAATAACTAACAATTCCTTTCATCGTGCCTGTGATCCCAGGAAAGTTAAGTTGATCTACTGTTTTGTCACCTATTTGATACTGTATGTGAGAGAAAAGGAAAGCCATGACATTATTGACCACAGTTATGTTATCCGTGGCAGCATAAGAACTGCCGTCTGCGATTTTAAGGAGAGATCCCTTAACGTGGAGATAACTCTAGTGAGGATGAGTGAAAAGGTCCTGATTTTGCACCGTGATTCTTATTTCTGAATTAACCTGGTTCAAGTTCGTCCCGACTATCGGAGAATATTCGTGAAAATTATATTCGACTACCGATTCGTCAACGACAAAAGGCTCAGTCACGTTTAGGTAATTCCCGTTCGTTTCCATTCTGAGAGAGGATTAGTCTCTCCACGAATTAGAATTAGCGGGACTGAGGAATTGACGCCTTCTCGATCGGTAGGTTTCGTTTCCTTTACAGGTAATGTGGACTGTGGCGAATCGTAGGGCGGTGGGCCATTGGCAGTTACTTTCAGTTTAATAAATTTGAGCAGCATAAATTTAAGTAATTGTTTTTAGTTTTTCTTCAGTTTAATAAATTTAAGAGGCATAAATTTAAGTAATTGTGTTTAGTTTTTCTTCTTTCGCAAATGTAACCTCATAGTCAAAGTTTCCCCTCGAAGGTTAAGCGGTCTATTGGCCTGATCTGTCAGCCACACGTGCATAGAGTTAATAATATTTTTCGTAACAGGTAGGTACACCAAATTGTGCGGGGACTGAACAATCTTGTAGGCGGGAGGGACAGTAGGAAAGAACGAATAAAAGGTCGGTTGCAATGATCCGTTCACGTAAGAACCCGAAACCAAGTCGCAATATACCAGTATGCTATTTACATTTATTATGTTGAAAGTGTTTGGTCCGATGTATTCCGATACTGGACGGTTCAGAAAAATCAACCTTATATCTCCTGTCAGTAATAGTTAGTTCGCACTTTAGAGTGTTTCTGTTGCCATTTATTATAACATAGGAAACGTTATTAGTCTCGTCCCAATGCTTGCTCTTTTTGATTTTTCTGTAAATGATGTTTATAATTTCGTCTAATTCATAACAACCTTCTGGTACAATGATTTTAATGCAGGTGTTACCGCCGTCCGTGCTGAAGGTGAAAGAATCTGTCACGTCCTCTATAACGTTAGGAATTGAGTTGTAAGTTTCCAGATTGACTAGAGCCAATTCGTGAGCGCCTTCCAATATCAACGGGGAAGGAAAACTGGTCACAAAGTCAGTTATTTCAGAGGAAAGTATGATCGACATATTTTTAGTTTAATACGTTAGTTAACATC
This sequence comes from Lithobius niger, assembly GCA_023313725.1. Lineage (NCBI taxonomy): Eukaryota > Metazoa > Arthropoda > Chilopoda > Lithobiomorpha > Lithobiidae > Lithobius > Lithobius niger. The sequence continues at coordinate 12,441 of JAHWFP010231552.1, forward strand.
TACCGAATTCACCGATCAGTTTGCGATATTCGCCGTTGGACAGCAATGCTTTGCTCCGCATTTCTGTGAAAATGTGCACGAATTCTTCGTCCAGAGAATTATTGCCAGCCTCTGTAGCTTCAGTCTTTTGCACAAGTCATTCGGATCTCTATAGAACAAATATCCTTTTCCTACAACCGCGGCAGGTCTGCCCCAAACAGGTTTCATAAAAGTCGTTTACTTGAAACCGGCGCTGGCCTTCAGTGTTCTTGTACTGTCGTCGTAGTTGTGATATATGGCTTTACTCCTCTTCAGAATATCGTGGTAGTTCAGAAGGCTGGCATCTCCATCTGGTGGCTTCGAAGGGTTTTTTGACATAACCAACTGCCACAAATAGTCCGTCCCTTCGTACATTTTACCCCCCACGATCAAGTCATCGTCTTGAAATTCTACTTGCATGGATCCAATCATATAACGTTTAGCCTCCGGCTCGTATCGAATGCCAAAAGTGGAGTCGGTCAGACTCTTTCGAGTTGCAAACATGCTTAGATACTTGGCAGCTAGCGGACCGAGTCTGACTGCTGAATCGCCGAGTAAAGAGGCCTCTTCCATTTGTCTCCTACGAGCCCCTGGCGTGAGGGCAAGTGACATGTCGGAGGTTGCCTCAGGTAATGCGCCCATGGAACTGGAGAGTCGTCTCCTGGCACCCGCGTGAAACTGTATCTTACCGTCGTCACTGTCTGTATTCTTGTCTTCAGTATCAATGGTGCCCGTTGCCATTTCCAAAGCTTTCTGAATATGCTCTAACCGTTTCCCGTGATATTTTTCTTGTTTCTTCTGTCCAGCCTCTTGAGCCAACAGTTCTTTGATTTGCCGTTGACGTTGAGTCGAAGCCTCGCTCCACTGTAGCATCTTCATTTTAGTCTAGTCTACTATAGGATCAACTATTGGTTTGAATATCTTTTGCAAATGTTCTGTCTACTTTTCCAGTTTTTTATTTTGCAATTTTTGTTTCAGACGCTTTTTTAGAGCCTCGTACTGATCGACCTCTTTCTGGGGTTTGCTTCTCTTATTTTTAGTTTTAGTAGACATGACGGTTTAGTACTTTATAAAATAATGTTGAACTCAACAAACGTTAACATCAACAAGAACCTACACATACGTTAATGTCAACTAAAACATTTGGCAGACACGTCGTTGTTAGGCGAGCATTCTTCTATACCTTCGATCCAAGGGTTTAGTTTTATCGATGAGCAGGAATCCGTACGGAACAGAGTTCCAAACCTCACCACACATGCGACGAAACTCGTCGAAAATCATGTCACCACTAACGTGGTTATTGAAAACGTGTTAGAGGTTTGCTTCGTCGTGCCTGAAGAGAATTATAATGTTAGAATTATCTCGAATAACTCTCTTGGGTATCCTGCTGTAAGTCTGACATAAATAAAAGATCGAGGCGTCCGCGTGCCTGCCATAGGCGAAATAGCATTCGATTCTGTTTTGTTTCTCAAACATGAAATTGTCCAATAAAACTACCGTTTTGCTACATGGCAGTTCTTCTGGTGGTGGGATATCTTCATTGTTGGAACAAAAGGTAGCTACGCCCGGACATATTTCCTTGAAAGTGCTCCTGAGATGGAAATATTTGTTTTGAAATAAAGACTTGGAGTACACGTGCAGGCTGTCATAATTCAACCAACCTGGATTGCAAATGAAATTTATAACTAAATTGGTCTTACCACAACCAGCAGGGCCGCAAATGATGCATCTTACGTCCTCTGGAAAATTCAGTAAATTACCAGTCGATGGTCGCTTTTAATTGAGATCGGCTATATCATAATTTAACACTTTCATCTTTCAGCTGCTTCAAGAAAAAAATGGTATTTTGATAAATTCTCTACAAAACTATTATCTAAAATACCTTTTCGTTCTCATTTTATAAATAAACAGAGATGTACTGCCTCAAATGCAAAAGAATTACAGCCAGTAAAAATGTTAGGCACGTTGTGACTAAGAATTATCGACAATGCTGAAGGGCGAGTGTAAAGTGTGTGGCATGAGGAAAGCACAGTTTGAAAAGAGCAGAGGCTCTGGATTGTTGAACAGCACGATAGACAAGTTGTCGGTGGAACTTCACATTCCGGGATACAACTATTGCGGTCCGGGAACAAAACTGAACAAGAGACTGAACAGAGGCGACGCTGCCATCAATTCGCTGGATGAGGCCTGCAAACAGCACGACATCGAATACTCTGCCAAACCAGACATGGAACGAAGGTACGAAGCTGATAGAAAGTTGGCCTCCGATGCAGTAAAAGTAGCAAAATCTAGCAATACTGGTCTGAAAGAGAAGTTGGCAGCATCTGCCGTAGCCACAGCTATGAAAACCAAAGTAAAGTTGGGAATGGGAATTAAAAAAAAAAGATCAAATGGAAACTTTAGTGGAGGAGCTGCACAAGCCAGCTATGCGATACTTTCCGAGGAGGCGGGTTATTAGCTATGGGATAGGTGATTTAGTTCAAGCGGACCTGGTGGAGATGATACCTTATGCGGAACAAAACGAAAATTACAAATACTTGCTGACTGCCATCGATGTATTATCTAAATAAGCTTGGGCCGTCCCTGTTAAATCGAAGAACGCCTCGGATGTCACTGGTGCTTTTAACGAGATATTAAACACGATGTCTAATCCCCTAAAAATCTACAAAGCGATGAAGGCAAGGAATACTATAATAAAGATTTCGTAGCACTAATGAAACGCCAAAAAATAAACCACTATTCGACCAAGTTAGAACTCAAGGCGAGCGTAGTAGTACACCTAAATCGCACATTGAAGTCGAACATGTGGAAACGGTTCACTCTGCGAAGTAACCACAAGTGAATAGACATTATAGAAAAAATTGTAAAAGATTACAACGACAGAGTTCATTCTACCATTAAAATGAAACCATCCGAAGTAACTAAACGTGATGAACCAGAGATCAGAAACATATTGCTGAAAAAGAGCCCTTCCAAAAAGAAGAAGAATAGTTTCAAAGTCAGGGATTTAGTAAGAGTGACAACGGCAAAATCTGTATTCGACAAGGGATATTTGCAAAACTTTACAAACGAACTGTTCGAGGTGAGTGAAGTCAGAAAAACTCGACAGACTTGCTACAGGTTGGTCAACCAACTTGGTAGTAAAATCGAAGGCACTTTTTACGAGCAAGAGTTGCAGAAAACTAATGTGCCGGATCTGTTTTTAGTTGAAGAGATTCTGAAGACTAAAAAAGTGGGAGGAAAAACTCGTTACATCGTCAGGTAGAATGGCTACGACGAGCGCTTTGACAGTTGGCTTGACGAAAAGCCAGTTGTTCTAGGAAAATTACAACAAAAATACCAAATTTCTTCTCTTTTTACTTATATTATTAAACTGAGACCAGGACGTTGAAATTATTACTGTTCATGTTATTTATATTATTAAACAGAATCATTCAGTTGGAGCGATGGAAAAAACAAACTTTACCTGCATTTACTGCGCTCAAACGTATCCTACCCGAGAAAGATTGGTACAACACCTCGTAGAGATACACAGGAATAGTTATCCACCCGAGTGCGATTGCTTCGAGAGGGTGTCGGGCTGTATAGACGATCATCCCATCCTCTGTGAGCAAGGACTCGAACACAGAAAGTACAAGAAAGCTGTGCAAGCTGTAGACTCATTGTACCTTTTAATGTTGACGCGAAGAGGTATAAAAGCTCTACTGTACGAATGTCTCCGGCAATTGGTGGCTTGCAGAGCTCAAATTGGTTTAGGAGTGAGTTTTGATCGAAATGGCCAAGAAATACCAGCTACTCCCCAATCTATAATCCATTAGATATTTCCAAGTTACTGGACACAGCTTATGCTAAAATCTAACGTTCCATCGACGAATTCGCCGAAAGTGGGAGTGGTTGGGTGGTAAATCGCTCCTATGAACTCACAATCCGAGTAGCAAAAATCGACCCGCTCATACCAGGCTCTTACATTCCTCTGCCAGCAAAATTTAAAAAGAAGTGAAAGTGTGTAGTCAATGTTCAAAATTTCACAGACCAGAAGTGCTTCTTGTATTCAATTCTGGCTGCCAAACACAAATGAACCATGGTGAATCCAAAAGAATACGAAGTATATGTGAGAACGGTAGATTGTTCGATGCTGGACTTTCCAGCGCAGCTGGATCACATTGACGCATTCGAGATGGCCAACAAAAATGTATCGATCAATGTGACTGCTTATACCAAAGAGAACGGCTTGCATCCCCTTCGTGTGAGCACGAATTGTAAAGAATAACCCATAGATCTTCTTTTAATTACCGATGAGTCGACAAATTTTCACTAGTACGCCATCGTGGATTGTGACCATTTCTCCGACACCAGGGTTCGGGAAGCAACCCGAAATATTACTGTCGAAATTGTTTTGCCGCTTATGGATAGGCATCGCTGAGAGACAAACACAAACTGGACAGTACAAGAACCAACCCGTCACCTCAAGCGCTCAAATTCTTAAAACCGGGCGAAAACATTTTGAAGTTTGAAGCTTTCAATAGAAGTAATATTCACCCCAAAATCATATACGCCGATTTCGAGTACCTTCTGAAACCCGTTCCTTCCTCTAACAGCTCCGGGAAGAAAATCAACCATCATCAACCTTGCAGCTTCGTCTACGTCGTGGTGGGGTCTGGAAACTTTAACACTTAAGGGACTGGACATTCTAACAGGAAAAAACCACTGGCGGCTGACGAAAAAAGGCCATTTTGGAAAATTCACCAAAGATAAACAAAATATACAAAACGAATGCAAGTTTTTTTTTAAATCAACCGTGGTAGTACGACCTTTCCATTCAACTAAATCAATTGTATGTGGCTATTTTGCAGATTATGCAAATTAAAATCAATCATACCCCTTTTTATGAAAAAAAATTGCTGTTAGAAGAACATGGCGCCATTTTTGTAATTCGATTTGGCCGTATTTGGAATCTAAGCATTTCATACTTTTAGTGTGAAAGGTTGCCACCAGATGGCAGCACCAATCAAGGCCAAGAGTCATAGCTTCGAAAGTAACCTAAAACGAAGCCCGTAGTAGTACGGGCTGATTTTACTGCATAGTTGAAAGTCTGCCCGCATTAATGCGGGCATAGTCCTTTAAGTGAGTTTCACATGCCCGTATTATTACGGGCATAATCCCTTGAGTGTTAAAAAAGCTGCTTATTACCTGGGAGAGGATGCCGTTGAACAATTCCTCAATCAGTTGGTGATTGAAGCGCGCGAGTACGACAAAACATTAAAGAGTCCAACCGCTATGCCTCACTCCGGTCCAAGAGGGTGATTTGAACCAAGCTGTAGACTGCATATACTGCAAAAAGCCATTCGGTTTAAAAGACGACAAAGTCCGTGATCACTGCCTCGTTGACCAGTACAGAGGAGCTTCTCACTCCAGTTGTAATCTGAATGCCCGAGAGCGCACCACGATCCCCGTGGTATTTCACTGCCTCGAAGCTTACGAAATGCATCTACTGGTAAGAGCGGTGCACAAGTTTCCGAAAAAAGTAGAAGTCCTCGCGAGAAATACGGAAAGGTTCATGAGCATGACCATCACCGTTGAAACGGGATGGGATGAAGCGAGAAAAAAGAAAAGGTACATTCAGCTTAAGTTCGTAGACAGCTATAATTTTCTCTCCTCTTCGCTAAAAACTCTGGCGGAGAGACATAAACATGATTACGAGTT
>JAHWFP010231554.1:0-22166 GCA_023313725.1 Lithobius niger
GAGATTCCTGCAACAAAGATTAGTAACTTTCTACAATAAAAACCTGCCCCTTATGCCAAAGAACAACTATTGGTTGGTGGCAGTAGTCGTCTATGGTCTGCCCCCCCCCCAAAACTTCACAACAATTATACTTTAGCTCGAACAGTTTATTCTAGTATTGCCACTGCTGACCATATGAAATTTTAACAGGTCCATTTAAAACGCTCACTCGAATGTTGAAACACCTTTTAAGGACTGTTGAAAATTCGCAAATACAACGTATTTGTATTCATTTGGTGAGAATAAGCATTTTAAACGGACCTGTTAAAATTTTCATATGGTAAGCAGTGGCAATACTAGAATAAACTGTTCGAGCTAAAGTATAATTGTTGTGAAGTTTTGGGGTGGCAGACCATAGACGACTACTGCCACCAACCAAGAGTTGTTCTTTTGCATAAGGTGCAGGTTTTTATTGTAGAAAGTTACTAATCTTTGTTGCAGGAATCTCCCCACACCCCTAGGTTACAGCCTTTACGAAGAAAAACATTTTTTCGCAGATATGAACACTTGATGGCGGGATGGTTGTCGCGTGTGGAACTGGCTCAAAGTTTTGCTTCCATGCCAAACAACCTCTGTACGAATGTATCGCTGCCTCAGTCTGCCCATGATAACGATTCCATAAGCCATGCTTCTTGATTAAACTCTTTTTATTTTGGATTTGGGAGGGGGGGGGGGGGCATTATGGATGTAGAAAAATTATACAGCTACCAGCCACAAGCTGTTATGTCAGAAGCATAATTTGTGCATAGTCACTACCACTCTATGGGAAAGCTTCGTTGACTTGTTAAGCCCTGATTGTAGTTTTGGAAGTAGGCCTGCTAGTACAGACTGGCTGACTGAGCAAGCGCAACATCAAATGGGGAGCCAAACTATCTCCAACAATGTCGAGTTTTCCCGGCTTGGGGTGGGGGTTTTGGAATGACTATCCAGACTTGGATTGCTATCCAGACAGTTATTCAGGCAGGACAGCAAGTCAGTTGGGACCTACCCCCACAACACCCCACAATGAGCGCCACCTACGAGCGTTTTATGTTGTGAACTTACCGGTGATCCGCTATTTGCACGGTTGGGAGTGTAAGCGCAATGGCTTAATCACCATGAAGTAGGCGATGGCTACCTAATTAACGTAGAGGGGATCACCAATGCCACGATTGCCAAGCGACCTATCGTGTTGCTTGGAAGGACTAAACCACGAAAAGGGTTCTAAGTCACCCCAGGTAGAAACATTATAACAAATTTTACTAAATGAACAGCAGAACATACGCAGATTATAATTATATTGCACAATCAAATCAAATGTTCAACCAAATGGATCGAGTCATGATGTGTACCGGCTCAAATCGGCATTGCTGTTGGTAGCTTTTTGTAAGAAATAAGCAAAACATATACGTGATCGACGGATTAAACGATATAAAGAAACACATTGCATTGCATCCACAGTCTTAAATCGCTTAAAATATACTCACAGCCGCACAGATGCCCCATATTATGGTGATAGACAACAATCTAACCACATAAACAGCGGCCATGTTGATTCTCGTAAGGGATCGCAGCGCCCTCATTTCGTATCACCATTGACTTCGCTCCATGAAATCTGGATAGTCTAACTCATGTTCGGGAACTAAAGACACAAGAGACAGCGGCGAGACCAAAATCGTCATCGTGTCATAATAGTGAGGCCATTAACGCTTCAATCTTTGCTTTAATGGAGCCGCTGAAGTGAACTAGGTTTTGAATTACATCATCATGATAATTATTTTATCATGGCGGGGTATCTCGTGTTGTAGTGTATGCGTGGTCACACCTACATAGCCCTAATAACTACTAATTATGCACCACACCTTGGTGTCTGATTCAGAACCCATACTTTGCGTAACGAAGTGCGTATATTGCTCCAAGTTCACACCAAATGACAAGCTGCAGCATCTAAAGCCATTTGCCGATATCTGGTTCTGTCTAGCCTTTACTTTCACAGGGGAAGGAACATACAAATAAGTTTCTTTTTACACAACAAATAAGCCGTACATCATAAGCGCACCAGGAAACGAGCTATAAAGATTAACGATAGTACTGCCACTAGATGGCGCCACGGTATAATACAACGATTCTACCGTGGCGCCATCTAGTGACAGTAATATCATTAATCTTCATAGCTTGTTTCCAGGTACACGAGGATGTACGGTGTACCGAATTTTTACTCAATAATTAATGAGGCAAGTGACTTCACCCCATGTCAGTCGGGGAGATTTTTTCTCCAGACACAACTGTCCTAACGTCAGAAGTGATTTCCCCTACATATTGTCATGGCTGTAGTTGGTTGTCATACGAGCAGATTTTTCCTCCACTCTCGACTTCCCTCAGGATCAACAAACACTCGTATATGACTTGCTCGTTTTATGTCCAGCTTTACGCCTTTTCTGGTACGCATGGTATGCGTTCACCATTGGTCTTTATCAGTCACATGAGAAAAGGTATGTACCACTAGGGCTGGAAGCCTTGCCTAGCCATCGAATCAGGACGACTCTGTAATTACTCCTGACCCATGTCGTCTGCCCGCTGTCACACGAGCCAATTTACCCTCCCGACCCAATTTTTAGTCGCGGCTGGAGTAAAAATCTGCCTGTCTGATACAGGCTTTATTTGTTGTGCTAAACAATATTTCTTTGTGCATTCCTTTGCTCGCTGCAACACTTAAAAAGAGCAAGTGTAAACTTAACCGATCAAAGATAAACTATCTAGGATTCTAACTTGACTAAAATGGAGCCTTGAATTAGCCAGAAGTTTCGGACACCATCAAACTAGCTACTGAATTGACTAACGTTGTTGAATTAAAATCATAGCTTGGTTTTATGAACCAGTGTTCAGGGCTCCCAGTCTTCCTATATTTTTTATAGGATTCCTATGAAGTTCCTATAAATCGTGAAAAGCTTTATATTTCCTACATTTTTCTGTTCTGAACTAAAATATTGCCCCGTTTGGGGCGTGATTCCTTGCTACGCTAATTATTTGGATCCGGAAACAAGAACATCTATCTTCCCCTTCAATGGGCGCTGCAGCATGGTACGAAAACTAAACGTCAATTGATCAAGTGGCTAAACTAAACACGGCCAAGGAAAGCATGTACCGACTGTGCATGAGCACTCAAAATTTTTAATTTTTCCTATTATATTGTAGGACAAAAAAAAATATATTTGTCCTACAGAACAATAGGACACTCTCCCACTGCATCCAGGCTAATGATTACTATGAAACCCTCCCAAATCCTATAAATTCTTGTTGCTATAAACCTCCTATAAATTTTGTTTGATTTTCCTATAAAGCTCCTATTTTTTTAGCAAGAAATTTCTATATTTCCTATTTTTTATCCAATAAAGTTGGCTGGGAGCCCTGAGTGTGGTAAATTGGTCCCCCATCTGGCGACCAAAACTCCTGTCTTCTCAAACAGCTTGGGGCTGGAGTAAAGAGTGTTCAGCAGCTGTCCAAAACACTAAGGCTGCAATGGTAAATTCAAAAGTCTTAGTACATTATAACCCACAACTTCCTATCCAATTCTTCTATGAAGCAAGTCCAGTATGCATTGGTTCATGCATATATGCATAACGGGAGGAGATGCATATAGCTTTCGTTCCGTGATCATTGAGCAAAGCCGACAGTGGCGTAACTACAATGAGGCAGAGGAGGCAGCCGCCTCCGGGCCCACCAACTTTGGGGGCCCCCCTTACTGCCCCCAATTGAAAATTTGTTTGTAACCGCGAAATATCAGAAGTAAGTTATTGTTATAGTTTCGTGAAAAAAAGTTGTCTCGTGTTGCATAAACTTAATTGCTTTGTTTTTGTATGAAGGGGGGGAGGGACGGTCCATAAAAAATTGCACTTTTTTTATGGGCTCTCGCCGTGTGTTTCAAAAACAACATTTTTTATGAAGGAGACGGCCTCTACTGGGCTCTTGCCTTGCGTGGCAAAACTGCATTTCTTTTTTTAATGAAAGGGGCCCTCCACTGGGCTCACCTCGTGTGTCAATAACTTAATTTTTTTAAGAAGGGGGAGGCCCTCCAGTGCACTACCGCCTCCGGGCCCCAAATTTGAAGTTACGCCTCTGTAAGCCGAACTTGGCTACGCAAAATTCGATCATGAGGCTTAATCAATAGTGTTTGGGGACAAACGCTTCCACCGGTATCTGTTTGTGTGGAAATTCGTATTGCAAACGGACCGAAAGGCCTTGCTGTGGGTGTTTGGTAGTGGTCGGACGAATAGGGAAAAAATGTATTCAAATATTCGTAAAAAAAATTCGAATATTCGAATATTTGTTCAATTTTTTCTCCATGATTCGGCGCTCTTCCCCTTCCCCCCCAAATAATCCGTTTTTCATTAAATACCTAAGTTTTATTTACTCTATTGGCAATGCAAGGCATATGTAATATAACCACAAGTTTAATTTAATCTACTAGGCAAGGCAACTATGAATTATGAACTGTCCCTTTCACGTATGATATTGAAGTTGACGTCATCTATCAACTGGCTGCCATGGCCCCTGTTGAATTCACCATTCTTGTTCTTTAATGTTTTAGGGAGAACTGCTGCGTACATCCGTAATCTCCCCCCTCCTCTTGCAAGTGCCAAAATGCATGGATTATTCTCACTGCCGAGTGGTTGGGAAGGAAAGGGGGGAGTGAAGAAAGCATAGTGCGTACTGGCTGGGACTTGAGAAGTCCACAGGAAAACTTAAAATACAACTTAAAAATAATGAAAAAACTTAAAATTACACAGAATTATTTTACGAATATTCGAATGGAATATATCCTATTCGAATATTCTCTTAACGAACAAATATTCGAATATTCAAATATTAGTCCGATCCCTAATGTTTGGCAGCAAGGAGCCGATTCCTGTAATGGCCAGCGGTGGGCTTTATTTTTAAACAGTTACGAGTTCGAACTCCAACACATCCTTGTCAAACAAAACCTGACTGGGTGACTGCAGATTTTTTATCACGCATCCCGACGCCGTACAAGCCACCGTCCAACCGGCCACCTGGTTGGCGTGTAATGAATTTTGAAATGATTGAGTTACTTCCAATTCTGTCTGAGTAACTGGAGAAGCATACGTTAAAAGATAGGCTCTTAGCAACCGTCTATTCTATACTAACCACGGTTGGCCTGACAAGAATTGAAAATGGAGATTTGAAGCCTTTTTTTTGTCAGACAGCAAGAATTATCGTTTGACGGTAAAGCTATCTTTTGGGGACACTGCTTAGTTGTTCCTGGTAAACTGAGAAAACAAGTACTGTAGGAGTTGCACTGTGGCCACAGCAGAATCGTTCGTATTAAGGCGCTTGCTCACTCTCACGTCTGTTGGCCCGTTATAGATAGGGATCTCGAGAACCTGGTTAAGAACTATGAGCCCTGTCAAATTCATAGAGATGCTGACGTTTCAGGGAAGAAACGTGTTTGGGAGTACCTTGCTTTTATCTTGTCTCGCGTTCATGTAGATTTTTGCGGGCCCTTTTATGAAAAGCCGTTTCTAGTCATTATTGATACACATTCTAAATTCCTGTAATTTAGACTATGGACTACGTAATTTGATGGTTGGCTAGTTTTGCAGTTTTTGCATTGTACGAAATGAGGGGGGGGGGGAAACAAAAACGTTGGTTTTGACTAATTCTTGATGTTCTTATTAATGTTTGGCGTTGTGGGGGAAAGGAGTGAGTTGGTTAGGGATACGACTTTTGGAATTGGGGTAGCTTAACAAATTAGGTTAGGGGTATTATATTTGAATTGTGTGTTTCTTGTTTCTACATTGTTACTATTATTCAATGTTAAATCAGCGTTAGTCAGCCAGTATGCGCAAAATTGGCATAAAGAAACTGGAAACGGGCTGCACAATGCCAAACTGGAAATAAGCAGTTGTACACAGTCCCCGTAATAAAAATTTGGCTTCACCAGGCTGTCACTGCAGGCAAGAAGGCAAGGGGGAGAAAGTTTATGGTGATAAGGGAGACGTGCCGATTGTGTGAGTGAAGTGAACCAAAATTAGTGTTTGTTAGCCAGTATACGCAAAATACTGATTAAAGAATCCTACTTTGATGAAGCATGGACATACGCATATGCGTTTACTCCACCCATTTAGATGATGAGCTTCCTCTTGAAGCTATTACGCCCTGATGGAGTGTCTGTACCCATACTCACTTAACTAGTATATGAAGAAGAGTAGCCTCATATTTGATACTACCCAATAACCAACTGTTACTTTGAGAGTCTGTCTCATTTATTGCCCTAACTCGGCATGCTTCACGTGTCTTGTGTCCGAACACGAAGGTTGAGAAGAACTAACATCTTGAAAGAACGAAGGGTAACGACCAAATCAATTCAAATCAGAAAATCACAATGACGGGTTTGTAATGATGCAGAACGTTGAAATAACCGCAGAGCCATACTAGTGTGTTCAAATTGAGGCGAAAGCTACGATTGTTTCTTCAAAGAACTTGGCCAGTGATTCTTGAAAATGAATCATTTGCTTTCCCAAAAAAAGCGAAGGCAGACTGTGTCTCAAATTGAATCCTTCCTCTTGGGGTGATGATGTCTGTTTGACTAGTTTCATTTAATTAAACAGTCAGTCAACATATTAAAAGAGTTTAAGACTGCCCTTGTGTGAATAGAGTAGTAATAGACAAAAATGGAATCGTTATGTTATGTAGTGTTTCACTGTACAGCGTCTGTGTATCTCGCACAATCCTGAAAGATATTAAACCGAAGGAATCCATTTCCTGTGTCAATGACGCATTTTAGAACACATCTAGCGTTGTACAGTGCAGCGACAATAACGCCATATTATTATATATAACTCTATGCTGGAGCCAGTAATTGAGCTAGCTGCAAGGGGCACTGGACGTTGTAGTGTATGTAGCCACCACTCTTAGTATCTTGTGTATATTCAGGCATGAGAGTGGCCTTGAACAAAAAAAGCTGAAAAGTATTTTTGAACAAAAAAAGAAAATAGGATGGATTTTTCTGAAAATATGCTGAACATTTTAAGGTTTGTATTAAGGTTGCTTTTAAGATTCCCCTAAATTTACATGTTAAGACCTGCCATAAGTTCAAAACTGAAGTCAGATGTGCCAATAAATAAAAAACCGGAAACTTACTGAAAATTGCTCAGCACAAAAAAAAGCTGAAATCAGCTAATTTGCTGAAATTTCTCACCTGTATATTAATAAATACACTATTTGTGTGTTGGTGGTGTTGTGATCACTCCATTGCTACATCATTAACTCTATGTTGTACACATACCCAGTAGCCATTAAATCTCACTCTCTCTATATATATATATAAATATATGGGTGCAACACCCCTTGTGGGTAGTTGTAGTGGCCTCTATACTTACTGTACGTTCACCCAAGAGTTCGTGTCTCTAATTTAACGCTGGCTTAGGCCACCGTTATTCTTAGAAGGTACCTCTAGTCTCCATTTCAATGGTGACAAGGGAAACTTATTAGTATTTTTAAATTAAATTGTATTAAAGTATTAAATTGTCCATGGTGACCGTGAGCCCATGTGTGGATGTGAAACTGGAGAGGGATTGTTATTAGTGTTAAACGGAAATTCAAATATTTTGCAAGACCTTCAGGACCAATGCTGGGTTGGTTGAATTTAACACAGGTGACAAGTGTGTTTGAAATTCCATTCCTAGCGGCACAGTATTTTTCTTCAAAATCTTCATCCGGGGTTATGGAAGGATAGACGACGTTAGGGACTAGAAGGAGTTGAGTAACATAATCACACCTCGCTGCATAAGGTATTTGGTAACTCCACGCTGAAATAGAGTTAACTTCTTCAGTTGGGGCACAGACAAGCCTTGCCATTTGCAAAACGTGATATTGAAGACTTGGCATTACCACAGGGGTGGTGTGGCACGAGGCGAGCTTGCTATCAGGGGTTAAGGTGACGAAAGTCACTGTTAAATGATTGGGTTAAAATATTTTGGATGATTAACGTTAAAAAGGGTAAAAACGTTACACGTGTACATTACCATTTATTCAGTAAAATTTACATGACTACATGAGGCAGTACTTGTGGTAAACTATTTAAAAACGTTTAAAGTATTACAAATGTAAAACTGGTTAAAACGTTGAAATTTAAAAAAGTTATTACTAGGTAAAATGGTGCCTAAGTAATAGTTTAAAATTGTTATTTATTAAAGAAATTGTGTTAAAAATTGGAAAGCAGTACTTGCAGGGGTTCTATTTTTGTTGAAAACTTCAAAAATTGCACAAGTTAAAATTAGCCTACAAAAAGTGTTTGTAAAATATTAGCCATCTAGCTTTTGGGCTACTTGGTGAGTTCAATAGCTTAGCGGACTGAGCAAAGTGTGGTTTAATGTAATGTTTTAAGGCCTAGCCACTAGTGCAGTTTTTTAAGCCAGTCAACTCACTTTTGTGCGAGGTCCTCTATTAAGGCATGCATTGCCGCTGACGGGGATTGATTTAACATTTTAAAAGGTTCGTTATTTATTAATTAGGGTCAGCGTCGCGAATTAATTGTGACCTAGCTGGTTATGCTAAAACCGGGCTAGAACTGTGACATTTTAAGAACAAGCAAGTAGCTGTTTAAAATCTTTAAATTTGAAATTAGTTTAACTTTGGGGTGTGAAGCATTTATTTAAATGCATAGTTTAAATTTAAGGATTCAGTGAGGAAAAGTAGTCATGAGTGGGCGGAAAGTTTGGGTACAACTATTGTAGCAGAATCTTCTGTTGCTGAAGTCAGTTCGGAAGCAGTAACGAAGGCGTCGAATTAAATAAGAAGTTACACGAGTTCGATCCATATATTCTAATGTGTGCCGTCTACTTCGAATGTATCAAATTAGCCGTGTAGGACATTCCCGCTGATAACCAAGTGGCCATTTTACTGACAAGCGTAGGAGCAAAACCTACGGCTTCTTACAAACTTATGTGCTCCAGATTCATCCTCAGCAATAACTTTGGCTGAGATTAATACTTTATGAACAGGTAATTTGTACCCCAGGCCGAATTAGTTATGTGAGAGGGTAGCGTTCCATAAGCGGGGAACAGGCTGCAGACGAATTAATTGAAAATTACCTAACCGAATTAAAAACGTTAATACTGCAGTGTAATTAGGGTGCTGCTGACAGGATCAAGCTACAAACAATGTACCGTGTGCGATTTGTGGCGGGTATCTGGAACCCGGACACATTAAAACAATTTTTAGCTAAGGACCCTAGTACAATAACTTTTGATGATGCCTGCACGTTTGCTCTTGCTCAGGAATTAGCTGAAAAAAAGTGTTACAGCTTCAGAGGTCTCCCACCCACCAGGTGAAAAACAAACGTCCATTTAACACCAAAATGACTCTGCTTCCATATGTTACTTCGCTCACATGAAAGTAGTCATCAGGTACAAAAAGTATACGTGCTCAGCCTGCGGGAATGTTGAGCACCTACAGTGTTTGTAGGTCTAGAGAACTGGAAAAGGACAACACGGCGTCCGCGCCTCACAAACCAAAAGCAGTAAGACTGCTAGCAAAAAAAAAACCCATAAAAATAGCAGAAAAAAGCACACAAGTTAGTAGAGTCTGAAAATTCCGACTGGGACGTCACTTATGGTGGGGGTCAGGAGAATCCTGATTCACTTAATTGTAAAATTAACACACTGACCTCGAGTTTTCATAGTAACAAATGGCTCGTTCACTGAGACCTCAATGGACACAAATTACTTCTACAAGTTGATTCAGGCACATATTCTACTTTGTTACCCGCTGCTTGGTAACACAAACATTTTGAAAACGTAAAACTTAATCCTACGGATATTACTCTTAAATCGTGGGTGGGAGTTGTGGTCAAACCTTTCACTACTGTTAAACTTATGTTATACTAACTAACCAAACTGCAAGTTTGTTTGCTAAAATATCTCTTAGGACGTAGTTGGATGACAAAGTTTAACCCGGATGTGAATCAATTTTATAAAGGTAGATGTTGGTAGTCTTGAAACTGTTGCACAAGATACAACTTTCGTTTCATACAACTTTTCGGTTGTTGCCAGGTTTCCCGACTTGTTATCGCTGGTTCATGGCACCTTCAAAGCCAGTCTCAAACTTAAAGCTGATGCTGTCCCCAAACATTTTAAGGCCAGACCTGTGTCCCTAGCTGTTAGAGGCAAGGTTGATGCCTAAATCAACCGACTAGTGAAGGAAGACATTTGAAAACCAGTTGATTGCTGTGCTTGAGCGACTCCAACAGTTTTGGTGTTCAAAACTAACGGGGACGTTAAGGTAGTGGGGGATGTTTCTGATACAGTGAATCCACCGCTGGAGACCATCCCGTGCCTAGGGCAAAAGATTTTAATCAGTCAGCTTTCTGGTTGCGACATTTTTTTGGTTATCGTTCTCTCCAACGCACTTATGCAAATAGAGCTCGATGAGGAGTCCACAGCACTGTTAATAATAAACATCTGTTTAGGCCTGTTTCAATGGCAAAGGGTCCCCCTAGGATTGACTAGTGCTCCAAGCATTTTCCAAAAACGAATGGAACATGTGCTGAGGGACATAACTCGGACAAACCCATCTGTTGCGATGTCAATAAAATTATTATATGAAGGCAAACCAAGCATTGCTACATAAAAATATACAAACAAAATCTTGTTTGTATATTTTTATGTAGCACTGCTTGGTTTGCCTTCATATAATCTATTACCGTGCTTTTTACTCCTTTAATAAAATTATTACACGAGAGTTAACCCAGTAACTGAATTGCAAGTGGAAAGAAACTCATCCCTCAACGTTCTCCCCACACTCCACAGATGGATATACTATCCACACCATCTCATCCTTCCTCACCAACTGACACCATGAACACGCGCACTGAACTTTCAAACAGACTTCTAGCTTCTCCTAGTCTAAAGGCGTTCAACCGTCGAAGTGCCGGAAGAATGTAGCGATCTTCCAATAAGAAAGAAGCCCACCGAATATTCGCACTTTGGTGTACTGAAGCATCAAGGGAGATTTTGGAAAATTGAGTTCGGCTTTTCTTGCTTTGTCCGAATTATCAAGTAAAAATCCATAAGCCTTCCGGTCTATTATAAAGACTTTTATATTTGTGTGTTCAATTTATACTGTGTAACGGAGAGTAAATAACAGGGGAAAAACTCCAAATTTGCGCAAGAAATTCTTTAACTATCTTCTATTTTTATCCATTTTCCTACTCCTATTTCTATTCTTGCACCCTATCCGGCGTGAGAGTACCCTTCAGATCCTAATTACCATGGTGATGGTAACAGCCATTATTACCATACTGATATTATTTTCTGGTCTTTAAAGTAGCACTATCACCAACTGAAAATCGAACGAAAATACCAGAATTAACATACTCTTTTGTTTTTTCATTATGTTTGGATTATGTACAATGTACTAAAATATTAGTGTCGACTTTTAACTTAAGTCTTCAACTAAGCAATAAATTACTACTATTACATAAACTAAAACAGCAAAGTAATATTAAGGCACTCTCTCGTGTGTCACCCACCAAGATTCAATGACAACATTAATGTCTGTCATATCAAGATAAAATATACACGAGCACGGCGACTGCTAGACACTTGCGTGCCTTTTATGGCTAAGGCAGTGTGACTTGTGTTCAGGTATCTAAGGAAAATAACAATGCGACAGAACAGACTGAAACTTCGTTTGATTTGGATACTTCGGTCGCCTGACAACATAAAAGTCATTACAGTGTATTAAGAAGTGTCACATAGCTTAACGTTTTCTTAATGAAAAAAAAGGTCTGAATAACATTGATAGTGACTAGCTACGAAAATAATGTCTTCAATGTGGTGCATAAAGCTGAAGTTTGCAGATAGCTATAGTTTAACACTGGGATGAGCCTTTTGCCGGTTTGGGGGTTAGAGGACACGTAAACTCGAAATTACCAATCAATCTCAATCTTAAGGGTAGAGTTACAGCAAATTGATTTGATTTAAGGAGCATTAACCTAAGGAGATTATCAGCCCCGAGGCGGAGGGCAGCAATTTTGTGTTTTTTTTATTATGGGGCTTGACCATACCTTGACCATACAACCGTGTACAGCATATTTGTCGTACAAGAACGAACCGGAAGACGTGACTTCACAGCACAAAAGAACAATTGTTGCTTTTCCAAAGATAATGAGAGTTCCATGGAATTCTTGACAAGTATTACGACACACGTAAACCTATTAGATAACAAAAAGAAAGCGTTTGATGTTTTAAAGTAAGGTTTAACTAAACAAAAGTCAAAACAGCAAGGGAACACGAATAAGCTTTCCTGTATAGTTTCAGGTACAATGTTGCTGCCGTGTTATGTCCACATGAAACTTTACTGCTGTCCTTAAAATGGAAACCTACTAAAGTAAAAAAAAAAAAGAACCTACAACTTTTCACTTTTTCATCTCTTAATTGCTAAAAAAAAAGAAATGGATTTTACCAATTTCAGCCAAAAATACGTGATATCCACCCAAAACAAAACCTGTTTGAAGTTGCAATATCAAAAGCCAAGCTCTCCAGTCAAGTTAATTCCACCAACTAAGTGCAAACGTTAAATGAAATAATTGAAAATTGTGCAATAAGAAAGTTTCAAATGTTTCCTTTACACCTTTGAACTACGACTCGGTGAATTAACTTGGTGAAAGAGCTTGGCCTTTGATAGCACGATTTCAAACATGTGAAAAGCTTCGCGAGAATCCTTAACAAGTTTTGGTTAGGTATATTTCTCTTACTGGTCCACTTTGTGGTTTACAAATAAACTCAGCATCACCATTATTATTACAAATTTTCCCTGCTCACAGAAAGTACACACAATAAATTAGTTCAGCATTTATTACAGATCTCCATTAAAATAGCCATACATAATAGTATCTTACAAGCTTATACAAGTTCAGTACATGATACTGAAAACATCTTTATTAAAGTTCTCTTTTTAAGTGTCTCATTTGTCTAAGAACTCTCTTTAAAAAAAAATATTAAAAAAAACATACTGTATTTACAAAGAATACAAAGCACAAAAACCATGGCTGCATTTTTTCCTCCTCATCAACAAAAAAGTGTGCAATAAAACACAGATTTTGAGCCTTTGCTGGAAAAAAAAAATTTAAAACTTTACCCCTGCGTAAGCAGAAGCTGAGCCGCACTCTTGAGAGCAATAAATAATGAAGTCGTGTCTTTTTTTTTTGTAACTTCTTTTTTCTTTTCTTGTATACAACTTTCAACAAGGGCCTCCAGTCACAAGACTGAAGTTGGCACAAAATTAGACTTGGGGTTTAAATTACAAGTTCGCATTACGGTACATCAAAATGAAGGAAAAAAAAACTTGATGACATAATTATAGGGGAAAAAAAAAACACTCCTTGATAAGGGAAGGAAAAGGTGAAGAACTGAGATAACAACCAAATGCTGCCAAGGTACAGGAAAGTGCAATAATAGCAATTTTTACAATTGTTACGTACGAAGTCATCGCAAAATTCTTGTTAACCAAAATGGATACTTGTTTAAAATTTCCCTGCTACATTTTTCGGTTGCTGTAGGCTACTAGTCTCGTTTTTAATTTTTTTTTATTCTAGTTTCGTCATGTTGTTGCTTTTGTAGGTTAGATTAGTTGCCCTGGCTCGAAGTTTACCAAGGCAGGGAATGAGTTTTAGGGGTATGTAATTTCCTAGCGCTACAACTAAGAACGGAAATGCGTTAGGCATTTTGCCAAAAATGTATGGGGAAAGATTTTGGAGGTGTATCACAAAATATTCACTTTTGCATGCAGTTTCACACGTTTCATGCTGCATACAATTCACTTACACTAGATGAATAGTTACGAAAATCTATCAATCCAAAGACCGCCTCCATACAGATAACATGGAAACACAACGGCAACTGGAGTTGCTCTGTAACAGCATGTACAGTTGCTCGTTTAATTTTTATACTGTTGCACTTGAAGGTGGCAACTGGTGATGGAAACACAACGGCAACTGGAGTTGCTCTGCAACACCATATACAGTTGCATGTTTAATTTTTATACTGAGGCAACTTGAAGTTAACTGACAAGTGATGCGGCAAATGAAGTTGCTCCAGTCATGATAGAGCAACTGGCGTTGCAGTTATGTTTCTGTCGCCAGTTGCTTTCTGTATGTGAACGACATCAGCCAACCAATCAAGCCACAAAATGGCCGACGTATGCCAGGAGCGCACAGAATGGATTCCACAGAAACTTACGTAAACCTAATTCAAATGTCCTTTATAATGGTAGCAATAAAGTTTCAATATTTCCAATGTGGTACAATGCTTGTAACGCAGACAAAAGAAAAATTACAATTATGTATTACACAACTGATGTACAGAAGTAAGCGTCTATGGGAAGAAACGAAACTAACATGAAATGCTGGCAAGGCACTTGCAGAAAGCGAACATAGTTGAGTGAATGTAGGAAACAACAAATTAATAGCTGTTAACTCGATCAGTATTTCTCATTAACACCAAATGTACGCAAACTTATAGCCGTTTAACCAATCCCAGGTGCACACAATTAGTAGCATTATTGTTCTATTTTCGGTTTTTAAGAATTCGAAACTAAATTCGTGTGCCGCCGAGGTAAAATATGCAGTTCACTGAATATATTACTTGAAGAAAATTTGACAAAATTGGTCATGGATAACTTATACAGTAAATAAAACTGAGCAATCACGTTTATCAACTTGAAAACAAATTCGCTAACTTGCAGAGGAGCTTTTAAATTTTACAGGACACCAAACAGAACATCAAAGCAGTGCACAAAATCTTCATTCTGAACCCACTTTTATATTACTACTCCTTCCACTGCATCATCAATACGAGTTGTAATTCTTTACGTTGTTATGGTGTTTTCTTTTCAGCTAATCTAACATCGTATACATTCCTGATTGCTAGCATTGTAGACATAGAAAAACTAATGAGCTTTCGGTAACCAAACACACCATGTCAATCAACCTGTTCCCAAACTAGGGTTGCTATACTTACACATCACAACAAATTTGAAATTTGTGAACATGACAAAAGAATTCCTATTATCTTCAGAAAACTATAAAAGTCTCGACTGCCTATTCTCTTCTATTCATCTTAGTTGAAAGGTGCAAAACTACTACCAATGCTACACGTTTTTTTTTTCACTTTCAGCAATTTCAAACACTTTCAGTTTTTTTCCACGCATACGTTTACAATAACAAAGGTATACATTTCTACGTTATTTTCTGCAGGATTTCAATGAACTGCGATCTTACTTTCATTGTCTGATGTGAAAGGCAATTGCTTAAAAAGGCCCTTAAAGCTGCGGTCTCGGAAACAACACTTTGCTTACAATAGCTTCCTCACGCAAGGGCAGATACAAGGAATCCAAGGCAAATGAAACTTGGAAAAATAACCAAATTGTCAAAAAAATGTTTTCAAAACCTCTAATGTACGCAAAAACTAACAAAAGCGTATATCAGTCTGCTTCTAAACCTTGTAATAAATCTGCTCTTGTCCTGACGTTTCGTTCGTTTGTTACGTCAACTATTCCAATTCAGGATATATTATCGCTAGGCATTTCCTCCCCTTCAATTTGTTACAGTACAATTCAAGCAGTTTTGATCGTTTATTAAATTGGCCTTTCTTAAAATTCCTCAATGCAAAAAATAAAGCATCCTAGAAGCCATTGCTTAAAGCAACTAATGCAATTTCATGAAAGCGCTTGAAATTTCAAATTTTTTGTATAGTACGATTACGTTAGCAACCCAGTTAATTGTTGTACGTGTGCTATTAATGACTTTCCTCATCGGACAAACATTTGAACACAAATGGCAAAAATACAACGTCGTAAAAATGAAATTTATTTATAATAAAAGATAAATAATTTACTTGTTTATTACAATAACGGGCCTTTTTTTTAAGTAACAATTATTAAAATCTGCTGCGTGCACCATTTTATACAATAGAAAGAAATAATTTGAGAATTACAATTTTAGTACCATTTCTTCCCACTAGCTGTTGTTAGCATTGTATGCATATTATTTAAATTTCTTCCCTAAAGAAGCAAACATTTGATAAAAAAAAAAGGAAAAATGTAATACCTAAAAAAAAAAGAAGCGTTATTTAAACTCCAGTTAACACACATTGCTAACAATGGCAGCTAGTGGTAAAAAGTGGTAATAAAATTGGTAACTCAAATTTTTTTTATTTATAAAATACTGTATTTAATGGATTTTAATTGATCTTTTTGTAAATACGAGAGTTAAAAAAAGGACTATTTGTAATAATCAAGAGAGAAACCACTTTATTTCCCCTTTGAATTGGGTTACGTAGAATCAAATACTGTTAACAAACCTAAGAAAATGTTCCATTTCCTTGTTTAAATTGTGCAAATTTGTATTAAGTATTTAAAAAGGCCGATTACACACAAGTGTACGTTACCAGAATTTCCCTTTACACGATAATACAAACAAAAACTCTTACACATCTTGATTTAATGGTCCTGAAACTACAAGATGAAATACTGAAAATAGTTGGCTTTACTGCGGTGCACAGTACTGGTATTTTAAACGGAATAATTATGGGAAATTGGCTACAGTGTTTGTAACAGTAAAGATGTAACAGTAAATAGAACTGCCTAATGACTGTAGTCATATTTACTGACAGATAACTTCAATCAAGACCCTTCGATGCCCAGTTCAGTTTTCTACGCATATTTTGCAACAGTCTGCGTCGTACATCACTCAACAAACGTGCAGTAGTCTACAACTCGAAGATACAATTCCAGTCAAACCACTGTAAACTAGTACCATAGGCTAATACAACATGAAAGTACTAGAAACAAAATCGTACAAAGTTTGTAATCTTTCCAACAATGGTTTGTCGTCACCTGTGCCAGTTCCGTAACCTCACTTATACGTCCTATCACCAAACACCATGTACAAGCTAAGTTATTGTTTTGATTGGATGGTGGGTACTACCCGTTGCTATATAGATAATTATTTTGAACCAAATAGCCTACCTGCGCGAAAAAGGTTTAAATAAATCCATAAGCCCTTATTTAAAACTTCCACTGTAAATAAAAAAGAAAGTCGGTGGGACAGTGAAGCAGTAATCCATTAAAAACAATTTAACGGTCCCCACCCCAGGGTGTGTGACATATGGTAGCATGAAACCAGTGTAATATTATAAATTTAATGTTTTTATGTAGGAGCAGATTAATCCTCCGAGGATGTCCAACAAGCAACAATAAGTATTTCTTACAAAATATTCGTTACAAAAAAAACCACACCACGCCAAATTATACGTTGGCAAATAGAGAATTCCAGCAAACAAATGATGGAGATTCTTACTCTGAAAGTTTACATTACGATCGGGAACTACTCGTTCGTTACGTACCACACTCATTTTCAAAAAGTCAGCTACAGTTTTCACAATGTCCAGCAAATTTTCGACCGCATATAAACACGAAAAATGCCATGAACACGAAAGAAGGAGTTCACAGCATCCTATGCGGTGGGTGTGAAGCCACATAGATAGGCAAGAAGATAAGCCACACGAGAATGAAACAACATCAAGCAGACAGTAGACATAAGACTGAGACGAATAGCATAGCCGCCCACTGCATGGAGATTAAACATCCCATTGAATGGAAAAATACTAAAACTCTCCTGGTTTCAAACACAAGGAGTGACTTGCATTTGCGTGGTCTAAAATCCATTGCTATCCAGGAACACGCAAGAATAAAAGCGAAAATTATGAATTTACACGGACCGTCGCACCCCAGCAGTAGTCATCTAGCCAATAAAGACTTTACCGCTAGGCTCAGGAAGCATTGGAATGAAAGGCAACACAATTACAGAGGGCTACAGCAAGCGCCAAATTCCAAAACCACAAACGACAATGTAGTAGTAGAAAACGAACTGAACCTGAAGCAGACATATGAACACGGTCCTACCATTCACTATTTATAGGCAGTCGAAAATATGCTAGATATTGTGTAAACTATATTTAACTTTTTGAAAATGTACGAACGAGTACATTGAATGAACGAGTAGTTCATGAACGAGTAGTTCCTGATCGCAATAGAGAATCAATCCACGTTACTGATATGAACGCAAACCTGACCATAGGGGATCTCTGTTCAAGCATGGCAACTCCTATGCTGTTGTGAAACATTCTCTTCCATCAACGGTGTCACTGATGTTAGCAACTCCCAAGTCATTCACTATACGAACCTATCAACAAATCAGACCTGGCTTATTCAACTGCATTTAATAAGGCCAGAATTATGAATGTAATAACAAAATGGGAAAAAAGGGCTAAACTGTATCCCTCCACCTGAATCAGTGCTGATAACATCAGATCCAAAATGGATGATCTGTAGGAAACAGTTTTTGTGATTGTTAAGTAACAAAATTGGGTATCTGTGTTGATTTTTTTTAATGTTGCATGCTCATTATCATTTTAAGGTGACCAAGGCCTGAATGTGAAGAAGAGTACTGGCCGAAATTTGTAAGTGATGACCATGTATGCATTTGCGGGAGAGACTTGTCAATCGGGAGGCACACCGTGGTTTCAGCTATGTTGTCCGAAATCCTGGCTGCAGTATTTTATAATTCACAACAATATTCCATTTGGACATACAACTGCTTTTGTAGGGTTCTCGCCAACCAAGAGAACCTGGAATACTCGGGGAATTCTTTGATTTTTCACAAAAAAAAAAACCTTTGAAAACTAAAGGGGAAAAAAATAAAGATTATAAATAAATCAATGATTTACCAACTGAAAGAAATATAAGGATAAAAAAGTTAACCTTACATTTCCGTAGATTCATTAAATCGGGTGTCTCTTTTGCACCGTGTGAGCAACACAATGATTTTGAATGCCGATTGTCTTATTTTACTGTGCCTTGACAGAATGGAAAATCGAACTTGTGCCACGCCAGACAAGGAGAAACAAAGCTAGGCGATCCTGTGAATTTTCCATAGTATAATTAATGCATGTAGAAAATATTTAGATATTTGCAGTCGGATGCTTGTGTAAATATGCAAATATTTTCTACACGCATATTATACCACTGAAAATTCGCAAGACCACCTAGTGTTGTGTCTTCTTTTCTGGCGTAGCGCAAGTTCGATTTCCACATGAGCAACACAAATAAATAAAACTGATAAAATGAGTGAAAAAAAAGGCCTGTCTGCCTAAAATTACATACTACCTGGAAAAAAAATGGAAAACTAACGGAAATTCATTTCAGTAGGCTATTTTGATGTGAACCCTCTAAGCTTGGTATTCACTTATTCTCACTGGTCTTTCAATGTGTCGTTTTCATTACGTGCAGCTTCATGTCACACGACTATCAGTTAAAAAAAGAAATAAGTAGCGCTTGTGAATGTCAAAATTCAATAATGAAAAACTTCAACCTGAATTATGCACGGGTCGGCGCATATTCATGGACCTAGGACAGGCAAACGCTTTCAGTGGTCTTCTCCACAAAAACGTTGTCAAAAGAGGGAGAAAAAATGTTAAGCTATCAAGCAACCGAGAACGACCTCGCAGGCTCCTTGCAAAATGCTTCAAGCAGTTCCAATTCTTGGGCTGTACAAATTATGAACTCATCAATATCGATCCGCTGGAATCTTCGTAAAGTCGTTCTGTGTAATGCAAAGTTGATAGAAATTAAATTAGGAACTACATTCAATATCCCATAAAAGACACGCACAAGCTCGCAATTATACGCTCAAAAAGGCCAGAAAATCGATTTTGGTCTGAGGCTACTTACACCATGATGCCAGCAGTAATTTTACAATTTTGAAACAAATTAAACATCCTAGCAACGTAAGACGGTGAAATAATGAACTAAAAATGACCAATTAAACAAAATTATTTGGAAATTCAATGAACGTAAAGAAAATAACGTTTTTCATATTTTTGGATGGTGGTGCCCTGTGGGAATAATAGGAGGGGGAAAAAAACAAAAATGTAAGAAGCCAGGAAAACGTGACTAGGAAGAAATGATGACAATGCAGAAATAAAATTAACTACACACCTATGACTCAAACCATAGTTTAAATTCGTATTGTTGAAAAAAAGCTGACTTTTTAATAGTCTAAATTATCATTTAAAAATGTGTTCACCTTTGTGTCGGGAAATGGGTTTACCACTGCAGCAACATTTTTACCTTTTAAGTCCATTGTGACAGGGCATAGTAGGTGATGCTGTATAGCTTTTCCAAATTCCAAATTTTAAACAATTTACCAGTAAGTTTAAAGATTTAGCAGCTCACTATTTCGGTTATCATCCCATGGAAAATTAGCGTTTGCAACACTGACAAACTTTTCATTGAATGTACCAAAATAGCGTTGCACAAGAAAGCCAACGTCAGTAGGAAACAACCATTTTTATTGTTACTGCGTCATAACTAGCCAAGAAACAAGATCTGAAATTCTGTTCTGCCTGGACTGCTTCATTTACAAAATTTCTGTTTCACGATTCCTTTGCTAAACTGAATCTTTTGTCTAATACAAGCTTTGGAATAAGTAATTCAACAATCCAAAGAGCAAAAGCATGTTTGTTGTATGTTTTGTTACTACAGCAATATTTTTTTTGCTGCGAAAGCCGATTTCCAATTATGCCATTAATCAACTGACTGGCGAAATAGGAACTTTAAACAAATCATTGTGCAAACCGATTACGTACCAAACAAACGGCATATGAAACGAAAATATGCATGCAAGTGATTACTTCTATTCATTGGTTGTTGTGATAAATAATTAAATTCTTCTCGTAGGCAGTCAAATACTCTTGTGTTAGACTGGAGTTACTACCAAACAAAAGATACTGATAGAAAGATAAACAAAAACATGGCCACCAGTGAGACACGTACATCATGACACCATGCATGATTGGCTTTGTAATAATACTGAATGCTGAGTTAATAATGGTCCATCATACTACCTTTCAAAATTTCTGATACCATACAGACCTCACCAAGCAGTAACATATTCATTCATAAAACTAAAGCATGCTACGTAAAGTAATCCTGTAAATTTAATGGAAGGCGGTAAACATTTTGCTCTCACAGAATGCAATATTTAAATGTTTATTGCAATGAGGAATTTACAGAAGTTAAGGTATTACGAAATTTCAACGAATTTCAAATGTAATTTATAAGTGGTACTGGATACATCTCCACATTTTTCCATGACGGTAAAGCTGTACTCTGCTGGAACTCATGAGAGCCTTGACCAGACAGAGAAATTCTGAGGCAATGCAACACGTTACCGCATGCAAACAATATCAACATCTCTTTAGTCGTAAAAGGCCGGTTTGTCCACGGATTTTCAAATCTTGTACATAACATCCCGCTTCGCATAGCACAAGATTTCAGCTAGCCTAGTCAAAGGGTTAGTTAAAATACTTTTACTCAAGAGTGCATTTCAGCCAGCACTACACACATGAGCTTGAATATGTTCAACCAACTAATTACCACTTCCTCGCAAGAAAAATGAATACAGTTTTAAAAAAAGTTGTTTTTATAAAAATCGACATGAGACTCTTATTCCACCAATAAATTACTTGAACAAATAAACCTTGAATATGGCACAACAAGCATAAATTCCAAGCTCTACTGTCATCATGCAGTGCACATCATGATCATAGTAACTTCACTTATTGTATGTCTTAATAATTATAACAAGGTGAAAAGCCTAGCTCAGAAATTTCATGTGGGTCTTTGACCAGTGTTATTTGGGAAGTGACTACAGCACGTAAGCTAACTAGATGATCTGCCTGCAGATTAAAACCATTATGTGTGAATATTTTTTGATACTAAAATAAACAACGAATTAATACATTGTTCTATGCTAGCAACATTCTGAAGGATCATGTATGTATGAATGGTTGCAGATCTTTCCATACAGTTTAAAAAAAAAAGGAATAAAAAGTTGAGCGACTTCTTTGGGGGAAAAAGCACATGGTAAATGACAAACAGTAAAACTGCACTGATACCAATTTTAGTGATCCAATACTGACAATGACATCCAAAATTTAACATCTATTTTTTTAAGCAGCTATTACTAAAGTGGGTCAATTTTTTTAAAGTGAAATAAATATTAA
>JAHWFP010231554.1:35347-64760 GCA_023313725.1 Lithobius niger
AGTTCCCAACCCACCCCTTAGTAGTCGTGGACAGCAGTAACGTTGTCGCAATCAGAATACGGGCTTAAGTTACATCCCACCACTCACTAGTTGTGGGCAACAGTAACGTTGTCATAATGTTGCAAAAGTTGCCAAGTTGCGTACAGCAGGTTAACTATAAGCAGAAACGACTACAAATAACGAAAACATAGAAGAACACTGACTTATATATAAAATGCTTTGTTGAAAAATGTGGTATTCATCAGACCTAATAATACAGTAATAAAAACCGAAAATAGAATAAAGTTTGTACATTTCAATCTACCGCGATAGAAACAAGTGACTGCCGCGACAATCTAGTCATAAGCAATCTTCGGTACACTTCCATCACTTTCGGACCACTTCTGCTTCAGCCTTCCGGTTTTTGTTTTTTAATTTATTTTAACTAATTTTTGGACGCTGAATCTAACGGTGAAAACCGTTTGTCTGTATCTGGTACAGTTCACCGTCGTCCTCTTCTGGCCACTTTCAGGCCTCCTCCAACTAAAATGTTTAAGGTACACACCTCTATCACGCACTGTAACAGCGATCTCTATTATATAATCTAAAAGTAGTAATCATCACAATTGCCAGAAAAATTGTGTTTTAGGCCCTAGTTTTGGATTTTAGGCGTTAAGTGTCAGCTTTTAGGCCTAATTTCTACCGGCCGTTTCAGTTTCATAAGTTGCAACTAACGAAGAATTGGGTTCGAGAGTATGCCTATTCATTCACGCAGCATTGTGTCGAGATGCTTGTGTTAATGAAATCCTTTAATTATTTTCACGGTTGCGTGTCTTCCCGTAGTGGTTAAATACGACGATCAAATGCGATCATTTCATTGAGTTACGCCGAGAAAGCCAGTCAGATGTAAGGAAGCAATAATATTTTAATTTACCGATTTTTTTAAAGTCCACGGGGCTACAACTGAAAAAGAAGAGTTGAGGGACAAAGAAAGTCTTTGCTGGTCTTTCTAATTTTCGCTGTACAGAGACTAAGGCCCGTATTCTGAACGCTGACTAAAACTCGTACTTGACTTGAAATGACGTCACACCTATTAAGTGCCATTCACCACCCGATTTCTTCCAAATGTATCCAAAAGAGGTTCTCGTGGTGAATGGCACTAAATAGGTGTGACGTCATTTCAAGTCAAGTACGAGTTTTATTCTGCGTTCAGAATACGGGCCTAAAACCGAAATGGCCAAATGCTAGCAAGTCGTCACCTGCAAAAAACTGGGCACCTTTACTTTCTACATTCTCCCAAAAAAGCTGTTAAGTGCATAAACGCATAAATTTGCTATCTGCACTACGTTATTCAAGTCCATAATTTTCCTGTAAGGTTCACCACCCCCTTTACCTTTATATTTAAAATGCTAAACACCTATCAATTACCGTATGAAGAAAAAAACACAAAAAACATTAGCTAGGAACGTGCCAGGTTACACTAATGGCAAATTTCTTAATATTCGAAGAACAGAAAAATCACCCTGCAAAACACATCCGCATGTTTCGAAATATTAGACGTCATTATCAAATTTGCATAAAAGCATGCCGCTTGCGTCAGCAACATGGCACACGAACAGCCAGCCACACATATCCTATTACCAACGTATTAATTGTGCACAATGGAGAAAAAAAAAATGACGTGTTGTTATTGTTGTACAAACAGATGATTATTTTCTAATTTGTTTTACAAAACTTAATTTAGGATTTTTTTTCAATATTAATTTCGCCGAGTCTTAAAAGGCATCTGCAAAGTTTTCATTCGAGCATCCTGTGCGAATTAGCTTTTGCAACATTTACATCCGTTTGATGTAATGTTGCAAATCTGAATCATACAGGAAAGCCAACCTGGAGGGAATGTACCTTTAACATAAGTCATCTAAAGCTAGCTGAATTGAATCCATTTTGAACCTTACTAACCACTTTAGAAGAAAAAGAAAAGGGAAGAGAAAGGAAAAAAAGAAAGAAAGACAGAAAGAAAGAAAAGAAAAAAGAATAAGTTTAGGGAAGAGCCAAACTAGAACTAGAGATTTGAGCCGCAACTTACGACCATGGGCGAGATAACGTTACGTTTCTTTTCTAAGCAGCAGTGCAGCAGCTGCAGAAATTTGCTAAATGCCTACGTCACGCAAACACCACTAGCGCTAGATGACCAAAAGAAACAGCCCCTGGCGCATTAGTACACATAGTTACCAACCAGGCAGCAAATAAAAAAAAAAATGGCCGCTCCCATCTCCGTGCGATTGCCGTAATCGTTCAATTCGCTGAAAAGCGTTATCGTGAAAGTTTTATTGGCAATCGAAATGTATCAATAGAATTTTACGGTTGTATATTTATTATTTACCTCCCTGCAGCTTTGTGGTTTCAGTTAAATCCACCATAACTATAAAAACACGGCCGTATTTGCTGTAGATGATCAAATTTTTTTTATCGATGGTTAGCAGCAGGCCCGGACTGGCAACCCTCTGGCCCAAGTGCCATGAAGTTTTAAAGAGGTCCCCCCCCCCCCAACCCCAACCCCGGGGGGCGAGGAAATTTCAAGTGCCCCACCGCCCCGCGCCCCGTCTTCTTTGGGGGGGGGGGGGGGGGGGGGGGCGGAAGAAGAAGAGAAAATGAATACGTGTCTAACAGATTTTAAAGGAGCCTCCCCCTTCAAAATCCTGGAAAACTTTGAGATCTCTCAAAGTCCAAAAATAATATGCCACCCCCCCCCCCCACCCCCGCCCCCGAGGAAAATAAACTTTTCGTATGTCTTTTGGTAGGTATAGTACTGATACTGACAGCGTCAAAACCGGGTGAACACGCACATCGTGGGGGATCTGGGGGGTACTCTCCCCCCCCCCCCCCCCAAGCTGAAACGTTTTTAGAAATTGTGACTGCTGACATCCAAACATGATTCCCCTCCCCCTGCGATAAGTAATGACTGATCCCTAAGCTGTATTTATAGTCCAGTAATTTAAAGACAGCTATGGAATGATCAGGGAATGAACCAAATTTAAGACCAACCAGGAAATAACAACAATGAGAAAAAATTCATCACTAACAGAAACTTCACTTGTAACTACAAAATCTAAAAAGCCCTCCTTGCGAATCTAGGGGGGGGGGATGTGCCAAGGGCACCCTGGCACTATGGCGGCCATCTTGTGTCAGCAGCAGAGCTAGCACTTTTTTTGTTGCTGCATGGCTGCCTTTACCACCGAAAAACGCCGAAAAGAGACGCATCCGGTATATGCAGCGCTGCACATTGCAGCTAAATTGTCGGAAAAAGAAACAGCCATTTAACCAGTTTTCATTTAACGTCCAAAGTATTATTCGGTACGATTAAGTTGGCGAATGTTCTCGGTATCGATGAATAATCACCCTACATTAGCTAGTTACACATTTTCAACGTTATTGAGGGTCAGATTTTGCATTGAAAGCAACTTAGCAGGCTTTCCTACACGAGTTAATGTTTGTCAGGTGGGTCATTGCTCTTGATTTCAACACAATTTAAGCTTTTGTACCGCATTATTATTTTTCCCCAAATACCTGAAATGTGCCCAACTATGCTGCCAGATATAAGACACTGACGCTATGGCGCCGCGCTACAATGGTTTACAACTCGACAACTGAATTGATGTGATGTTTGTTGTGATGATTGTTGCCTAGCTTGGCGCGACACACTAGCGTGTGTCTAGATTTTAGCACTTTACTAAGACACATTTTAAGTTTCAATTCTATGGGTTATGGGAAGAAAGGATGTCTCCTCGCCGATCTGCTTCATGTTAGGCTGCAGGGTTGCCACATGACATTTTGTGAAAAAAAGCAAGCGACAACAGAAAATAAAAACGTTTGGGGTAGGGGATCTGGTGATTCCCCTACTATGGCTGATGGCCTTAAAAATCATCAAATTTTTGTAAAGTTTACCAGGTTGACTTGAATTCACATGACAAGGGTGTAAAAAGTATTTTCTGAAGGGTGTTTCCACCAAATAATTTGTGCCCCTCTCCATCCAGCCAGGGGTAGGGGGTCTGGGGGCTCCCTCAGCTCCCTCAGCGAAGTATGAGGCTGGAAGCTAATGCATTTTACCCAATTTTGGGACCATTTCTGGCCTGTGGTGAGTACTCCCTGCACTTGACAATTCAAGTAAACAAATATTAAAAAATGCACCACCTAAAAAACTCGAAGGGAGTTTTTCCGTTCAACTTCGCAGCCCCTCAAGATGCATCACAGCGTGATTCCATAGAAACAAATTGAAAAAGCGAAAAAGAAAGCGAAAAATAGCAAAATGCTTTTAAAAAGCTCGAAAAAAGCGTTTTGCCGTAAATTTGAAAAAAGTATAAAAAAGCGCATGTGGCAGCCCTGTGTTAGGCTAGAATGACTTAAAAAGGATCAGCTAAACAACTTTTTCCTATACCGTTTTTGGGGCAAAGGCTTAGTTAATAGTTTGGCTCTCATAAATTATCTAAACTTGCTCTCTTTGGTGTCAATCGCCGCGTTCGCCTGTTCCCCGTGTAGGCCGAGCAGCCTTTACACAAGTCACGGTGCGTTGCCTTGCGCAGCCGCGAACGAGCCCCTATTCTTCTCATATGTTCCCGGTTGACCTTGGGTCAGTTTGGGACCATTATTGCCAGTCGCAATCCTTTCTTCAACCACAAAATTAAAAGCATACCTAAACTTCGTATGACTTAAGCCATGCATGAAGTCAGTTCGGTATCCAAAAACACAAGACACGGTCGTCTTTAAATCCCCAATGGCATTCCAAATAGGAGTGTTTGATTTATTGCAATGTCCACTCTAAATTATGGCCGAGCGCAGAAATTTCAAAGTGGCATCGGCAAAAATGCTCCACGGCATCTGTTTTAACAATTCAAATCCATAAATCTTAATGATCATCATCACCACAAGACGGCGATCAAGCTGACCATGAACTCGATGTCATTAGAGCAAAGCAATTCACGAGGTAGTTAAGTAATCAAGCAATTATTAAAGTATGACGTGCCCGAGTTGCTAGATGCGCCCCAACGAGTCTTTCATCATTTTTGATCCGACAAGGAGATTCGGCGTTGTTCTGGTAACGGATGCTATACCACCATTCCATCGTTGGTCGTGCATTAAAGGATCATCGGTCATTATTTAATATTTATGGCAGAAGGGGGTTTGAAAACGTGACCTCCATTTTCGATGACCCCTCTCCAAAACTCTTAAAACAAATCGTTGCCCCCACCTCCAGAAATAAAAGGAATGCCTATGATGGCTACAGGTTACTTCCAGTAGCCAAATTAAATAAGTAGTAGTCCACATCGACAAGTTCCCAATTGTACGGAAAATGTGACACGTTTCTGAGTAAAGGACAAGGCTGTTTGAAAACATGGTTTTGAAAACATTCAAAGGTTTAGCTATTTTAAGTATTTATTTTTTATAAAAACCTCGAGCCTTCATTCGATACTGTAGCAGTATTGTGTTAGGCTTTGTGTATAGGTTTGTGACCTGTTAAGTCACCAGTGAGTAGTTTCAACAGGTTCTAAGCATGGCTGCTGCCTGCACTCCGGGTCCGCCAACGTAGCACAGTTGGTAGTACGCCTGGCCTAGTAAGCGCTAAGCCCTGGGTTCGAGTCCCAGTCGGGGCAGTTTTCTTTTATTTTTTGCTCCCATTAATGTATCTTGCATTCTCGGAAAGCCAGTCATTAATGCACACTCTTTGCTTGGTTAACCATTTAGATTTTGTCAATTTTTATTGCTGGTCCCTTCCTATCAATAGGGATTCAAAAATCCATGAACCTTTTTTTTCCAGCTTGTAAATTATTTTGTTGGGAAGCAGGAGTGGTAAAAGAAAAAAACTCGCCCCTGAATGTCAAAATGAACTCCCACAATAGCAACACACGAAACTACGTTAATTTTCGGATTTTAACCCATAACTTTGGTCTGAAAGGAGACCAAAGCCTACAAGTCATGGGTTCGGTCGTAAAATAAAAGTAGTTTTGGATGTATGTATGCTATTGTGGGAGTTTATTTTGTCTGCCAGGAGAAAAGTTTTTTTTTTTTTTTTCCGGCCATGGTCCTTCTCCATTCCCCCCACCCCAACTTCGGATTCCATCAGAGTATTAATAAAAAATAAAATTTCCCACTTAGCTGCACTATTTATTTAACCTTTACCTAGTCTGGTCATCCGGTCCAGAAAATATTCCCAATACAAACCCACCAGAGCAAATTAATTCTATGCACAGCCCAGACCAGAATCTGCATCCGGTCTGCAGCAGTTGGGAAAATCTGGTTGAAACGTCGTTAATTAATTTCGAGGCTTTCTTCGGATCTTCGGACGCGTTTAAGGCCGTCCGCGCACTTCGCAACTTGGCCGCGTGGCCAGGTTGCTGCAGCCAATGAAAATTATTAGTGCGTGGTTTTACACAAACGGTACGCATTCTCATTGGCTGCAGCGACCTGGCCGCGCGGCCAAGTCGCTCAGTGTGCGGGCGGCTTAAGAATACTCACTTCACCGTTTATCTGGTAAATACGAAGAATTATCTGTCTGTTACACTGTATCTGACACAAGAATCGTTTATTGAAAAGAGCATGTGCTCCAACCTCCCCTCGACCCCCACCAAATCTTGTTTTTATCGGACAGCACCAGAAGTGCACTTGTTCTCCCATTAAATCAGCCACTCAATGATTTCTTGGCCAATGGGGGATTTTTGTGCACTTAGCTCTTTTTGTGATCTACCTCAATGGTGGAAGTGTGTCATAGACTAATTGCCGGCAGGTCAAGAGGCACACCAGTCCAATTCCTTCTGTTTTTTTTTTCCAACAGTCAAGCACACTCCAATGGAGCCCCAAATTGGGCAGCTCTCTCTTTTCTGCCAGACTCGCAGCAAAGCAGCATCCAGACAAACACACCAATTGCATTTGTCTCGTGGATCTACAGCTAATGGATTACGTCCATCCAACAGAGTAAAGCAAAAACAGAACCAAAAGAAAAGAAGAAAATTTGTCAAATGCAGTAGTGACTGACTGCACGCGCCGACGTCCCAAAAATGGATTTTGACGCACACTACATCGAAAGAGGTAGCATGAAAACAACGTATTACCCCCCTTAACACTAATATCAAAAAGCAGAAAGCTAATATATATATTTTTAATGCCAACCAGGGCTGCAACATTGTTCAAAAACAGCACACCATCCTGGGAATAGGCACAATAAGTGCACAAGTGGACTCAGGGAGGGGCGCCTCGGGCAGCCAGGTGGCCACTGGGGGCCATACTTTATATTGTAATCCCCCCCCCCCTCCCAGCGCCCTTTATGAAAGTGGAAGCAGAACAAACGGAGCGGAACAAACATGTGCCTGTTTAACCAGTAGCTATGGTTTAACATAACGTAGAAAGACTGAACAAAATTTGTCAAATTACCCCCCCCCCCCCCGGCACTTTTTCACCTTTTTAACTCCTGGTGGCAGCACCGTAGAATCTTTGCGCAATGTAAAGAAAACAGCGGTAAATTACAAATGGAACAACACTATTCGCAGCAGCGCCGCGATTTTCATGAGTACAACGAGATCATGTGACCTACATCAGCCTACTGGATGACGGAGAATCTGGAACATGGATGCTGTGTTTAGAATATGGGCAACGCTATCGAATTGTTGAACAGTCGCCGTTAACCTGCTTCTCCCTACACACGGGTAACAAAATGGACACGGACCACGGTCCAATCCCAAATCTGTCTAGGGTTTCGCGTTGTGCGGATTATCACCTAGCAAAAACTTGTACGAGTCTTCGTGCTGCTAATAGTCACGGTAGCGAATATTTCCACGTATTTCGCTCGATTTCGATTAAAATAGCGGCGTGATGAAGTTGAGTGTTGGATCGTCTACCATGTTGCTTCGCCGAGGCCTACGGAATGCGGAACCAAAAGAAATTCAGCTGGAGGAGCAGAATTTCCATCGTTCTGTAAACTGTGTATTCGGGATGGAAAGGCGGTGGCGTTTTTCCGCATAATCAACTAAACGAAATATTCCGCGCAAATGTAAACAGGGGGCGAGGCATAAAGCAAAAGAAAAGGTGACATGACGATCACGAAGGGCGGCGTGGCTGGCCCCTAGTGCGAATCCGTTAACATCTAGCAACGTAATGACCTTGAAGAAATCGTCAAGACCATCGACTTTACGCTCACGTAACTCCACATTGCTTTTCCCGTTTCAAGAATATCTTCCATTTTCCGTTTTTTGAGCTAAAAATAGTTTTGGACCACCCTGCGTTGCTTGGCGGGAGGCTAAACGCCAACACTAAGCAGACAATACAATTTTCAGCAATATTTGGCAAAAGCAACCCACGTCAGCCAAGCTTTCCATCTTCGAAGCGACGTGCGATTTCTCAAGGGCGACAAGCCGTCTTTTTGGCAGCACACACTCACGTATCATCTAAAAGTATTTCACGGCTAAAAGAAAAGCGTTTTCATACACTCAACGTCAGCAGCTGTCGAGTTACCATTTAATAAGGCTTGACGGCAGACAGGGGGCGTCCTGGGAAAAATGGGAAAAAAATGCGCTGCTTGCAGAACATCGAGAAACGAAGGACGGAAAGAGGGTGAGCGGGTGTTTTTTTGATGGCACTACAGCAGCGTGGCCCACGAGGTTGGTATAGAAGCCGTGCCAAACGTTTGGGGTATAGTAGCCTACTTTAGGTATAGGTTGGCCATCGAAACGAGGCGATAAACGATGTATCGGACAGTAAAAGTGGACGCTTGTGAAGAAAGAGCAATAAGGAGTTGATCGGTTACTCATATCCCTTCGTTCACATGACGCAGTAACTTAACATTGGCGAACGATGTTGGTTTTTGAATCGTACTAAATACAGTACTACCTGTAAACACTACTACCTGTATACACTACTGCCTGTATAAAGAGCCACAGTCGTGAAACCAACCTCATAACAGTTACTGTCCGTGAACTGGATGCTCCTGCAAAGATTTATGCTCCTGATTTATCAGCGATTCATTCCACAGAATCACAGTTGGAACCGGGTCACACTTTTTGACCCAGTGACCCAAAATTGTTCAGACACATGACCTGAAGACCTTTCGTGGCCCCGTAACCCGACATGAACTTGATCAAAGACTCGACATAACCCGGCTACTCGACATCGCAAGGTGACTCCACCGCTGACCCAGATTCACTCAGTGAGATGCTGCGACCAGGTGACCCAAGACACAATGACCCGATATGACCCAACGTGACTTAGTAACCCGGTGTGACTCAGTGACCCGACATAACCCAGTGAGTTGTCATGACCTATATTGTGACCCCAAATTAGCCAATTAGTTCCAGTGACCCAACTTTTCAGAAATACACTGCTAGTCAGACAATAATTGTTTACTAAATCATTATGTGGCGCCTGACTTTTCGCATAGCAGTCTAACACAGGAGCCACAAGAAGTGTCCCTAAAAGGAATGCTTTCCCGAAATACGGTTAAAAGCACTTGTTGCATGTTTCGACAAGCATCCGGGCATGCGCACATGCACTCCCACACCGGGTTTAGACTGGTATAAAAGGGGCCAAACTAGGGACCATAACAACAACGTGCCTGTGCAAAAGGTGACATACAAGTGCATGTAAACCAAAGAAAGAATCAAAACGAGACGTATTCAAAGGCTCACAATCCAGCTGCTAGGGAAAAAAAAACTATCCAAAGCGGCAAACAGAGCTTACAAAGTCTGGTGCATTTATTGCTGCTAAAGAAAGCGAGTAACGTGAGTTGAGGCTTCAAACAAAAAGATAAAACATTTGCTTAAAACTCTCAGATAGAGGACGCTGTATGTTCCTAAATTACGTCATACTAAACAAGGCACAGTCTTCCTTCGAAATCAATGGAATCAACAACAGTCTTACAAGTTTACATCTCTGATCACCAACAAGAACTTGGTTGGCGTGTCCTTGGGCAATGGATCCCTGGATCACCACAAAGAAACATTACCACTTAAAAAAAAAAAAAAGAAACAACAAAAATCGGATCAGATTTGCAGGACCTATGACGGATGTAAAATGGCTACTTTCGACCTCTGAACGGCGTTCCATTCAAACACTCCGTCGTGCAGGGAAGCATCGCCTACTTTTTCGGGGGTCGAACATACCTATTTTACGTACGCCATGGGTCCTGCAAATCTAGTCCGATTTTTGTTCTGTTTTTTTCCCCCCATTGGTAATGTCTCTTTGTTCCCTACATATCCCTAATTTATACTCATGGTGTGTGATGCATATTTAAGAAGTTAGCAGTTGAATGACCTTGATAACATTTGGCAAGGTCATTAATTTCTTGTCCAATCAATGGCCCCTCTTAGCCTAATCACATCACCCGGGTCTCATAACACATCGTTCAGTAATACTTTAGTTCAAGCTGGGTCACAACTTAAATGATCACCCTGCAATAGGGATCGCTGTTGCAGAGCGTGATAGAGGTGTGCGCCTCAACCTTTTGTTGGCGGTGGCTCGAATGTGGCCGCCAAATGAGCCCATCATCGATCGAACGGTACCAGATAGAGACACAGTAACAGTTGTCACCATTACATTCAGCATCCAAAATTTAGTCAAAAAGAATAACTCCATGAAAGACCCTTTTCACACGTTGTCACGGGCTGTACCCATTCCATCTGGTGGGCCATGGCGTGGCATTAGCCATCTTTTTTGCTTCGGCTCCAGTCGAGCCAGTTGGACTCCCAACATCTGCTCTGCAGCGAAAAAGCAACGTAACGAAATAAAGTCACCGATGACAGCATATTTTGGGCAACATGGAAATGCAAGAGGATTATTGGAGCGCAAGCAAAAAAGATGGAGGAAGGTGGTAGTTGGGGGGAGGGGAGGCAGGTGGCGGAAGAAAAGAAGATGAAGACGTAGCGAGGTGGAAGATGAAGACATGTGAAATATTTTTACATGAATTCCCTTAAGCCTCTCTCTATGCTGGATGCCTGCAAGGGTCTTCGCACAGAATTAGATTCTCGTTCGAAGAAAAGAGCGCCACACATTACAAAAGTTATTACGCAGTTGTGTGCGCTATTACTTACTTGAATACGCAATGAAAGGCAACTGATTATACAGTTCGCAATATTAACAGGCTTTTTTGTAATTAATTTCTCAGGGCCTTTTGTTACCGGAAGAAAAGTAATACCGTAGATTAGAAAGTTAACTAACTAGATGTTGCATCTGAGCCTACGTGGAGCCCTGCGGTAGTTGCGGCTACCAATACCTCTGGTCAAGGCTCTACTACAATACCGGCCGGACCTTGAATGAAAAACAGCATACGCGACTGGATTGGACAATATGGCCGCCAAAAGCCCCACTGATGGGATTGATTTCATGACTTGTTCTGTTGCCGCATTCTGTCAGCCGAGGGCGACACTGACAGTATAAGATTACCAACGTTCCTTCTCTCGCAACAATTTCTGTATACCCGTACACGTCGCTTTTTGTTTTTGCATGCGCGGAGAAATAGCTTCATTGTGGCCGATGGATAACACTTTTCTAGAAAATAAAAAATTTGCCACGCAAATCTACGTACAAATTAAAATTATTATTTTGAAAACCGCTACAAGCTGCCAATAGATGTCGCGACTTACAGTACAAAGATGCGATTTGCTTGGCCAATTCCTGAACAGACCCTTGAAGAAATGGGGCAGTCCCCTAGCGGCCATTTTGTCTGCCCTCCTAATATTGTTGTAGGTCGGGCGAGATAGTTAACTTGGCCATGCTCTGGTAATATGCTTTGCCTTATCGATACCTATTATAGTTAACTTTCTAATCGATGGTAATGCGCATATAACTGAAGCCAATACTGTAAAGAGAAGCGGATTTGTAGTGCATATTTTTTTACTTCATTTTTTGGAGTCTTACATTATCTGAAGCAAACAATTCTCATATGGATGAACCGGCTCAATTTTTAACATGTTTGAAAGCGAAACTGCGAGTCTAGAAAAAAGATGGGAAAAGTCCGATGGGTTCGATCCGGGAAACCTCCAATAATTGCAGGGCCGAGGTAAGCTCCAGAATAGATCCCCGTTCAGAAGGTAGTCTCTGACACTACCGTGGTTGCAGAGACTTAAACAGGTTCCCCTTTCTTGTCACAAACAGATCAGCTTCTTTGAGAAGCAAAGCGCACCTCTGCCTGCTCAGCCACCACGACCACAAAGACTAGCAGCGATTTTACACGTCCTAAGCGTTTTGTTGGGGTCAAATGGGGTTTTTTTTCCCACAAAAGTAGGAACCGAGTGGGAAAGTTTCACCCCCAGTAGGAACAAAGTAGGAACTAAACCTGGTTTGTGTACCTGATTGAAATCTAACAAATCGTCACTAAATACAGTAGAAGTTAAGTACCGATATCAAGTTGGAATGAAAAACTGTCTAGAAATTGGTTTGTGAGTCATAACGTAAATAAATGGGGGGAGAAAAACCATATCGATGTAGACTGTCACGAGGTTCCACCCGTGTAACGTAAAAGTGTCCCATATAACTACGAAGTTCAGAGGTATACGTGTCAAGTTCACAGTTGTATGTGTGAAGTTTAAAATACGAATTAAGTGAGCCGCCAGGGCCACTGTACCAACCTCCTGTAGAAGAGTGTGACCACATAGTAAGTGTGATTGAATCGACTTTCAGTTTCAGTCTTAGAATTGTCCGGAAGTAGTAGTGCCGACACTAGTTTGTGGTGGCGTCCTACAGATGGCACAGCACGTTTTGATCGCGAGTGCTATCGATGGAAAATTGAGTAAATAAGGCTTGACTAAACTGTCCAAGCTTACGCGACTGAACATCGTCATGGACACTGAGACTAGTTAGCATTACTAAAATAAAATGATCCTAATACAAATACTGAATTGATCGCTTAATAGGTCAGATAAGGAAGTTAAATTAATTTTAAGCTATATAGTACATCAAAACTGACCGAGGAGTACTTTTAAAATCCAGCATTTAGTTTGAAAACGCGTCGTAGTTATGAGTAGAGATAGCTAAGTGTAACGCACGGTTTTGTGTTAAGAAGCGAGCCACTCACTCGGGCTGAATCTTCATCCAGGGTTCAAATTTCTTGTAACGAACTGAAAATGGTTTGAATCGAATCGAATACAGGATAAGTCCCTCAACTTTAGACATGCAAGAGTATTTTGTCAATTTTCGACGAATTGCCGCTGTAACCATGGTTGAATGCTGCTATCGATGCCACCATTTTTTACTTCCAAGTTTCACGCCGCACAGCTACCTTACCTTAACGCTCGATTTCACGTAGCATGGTAGCCGCGTCTTCGAGGACCGTCAAAAACTGCCGCGAGGTGCACTGAAAGCGCCCGTTTCATAGCATTGTCAGTGTTAGCGGGATGCACAGAACGTGTCAGTGGTGGACATTCTCATTATTAGATTTCCCAGTGTTGCAGCACTAAACGAACATTATTTTAAGGTTAACGGTGACTATCCTTGAAGTCTTCGGACAATTTATTGCTACGTCCTACGATCGTTTAATACCTTTTTAATGAGAATAGAAAATGCCATAGCGTAACATACAGTACAAACACACACACACACCTTTATTCTTCTTCTGGTTAAATTCATGAAATTAAACCTCCGAGGGCTTTGTTTTGACGTCGAGTGAACAAAGAGGTGAGCAGCAAGAAGGCATTGTTGTTAAACTTTAATAATTTGGTGTCAATGCAGTGATTAAGTTTAAAATCTGCGTATCACGAGTCTCGAGTACCTTTCACAGTTTAGTCCGCATGCTAAAGCAGTTCTTTTTTGGAGTGTTAACAGCGCGACTGGTGGCAGAATTGAAGGCTAAGAGGACGACGCGTGAATGTCTAATGCCAACCTTTATAAACATATAAGGAAGCCTTACACGGCCGTTCCGATGTGTTTGCTTGGTGGGTGCGATGCTACGCCATCTTGGAGAGACTGAAACATCGTGCCATCTGGTGCCACTGAAGGAAGCAGGTACTATTTTACCCCATGTTTTTCGAGGTGCGCCATATTTACCTATCCTGACAATGCTTTTCATTTAGTTCCCTTTGCATTAATCGGCGATGTATGCCAAAAAACAAGACATAAAATACCCTGAATATGCATTTTTCTGCTGTGAACAACATGAATGCTGGTACGGGTAAGCCGCTTTGCACATGCAATTCTGTAATATAAATGCCTCGATCGAAGTTGAAAGTGTCTTTCGAACTGTGCCAAAATACCTGTGAACACGAAATTCGCAAATATTCAAGCAGAGTTCGGCACTATATTGTCAAATCGGTAAAAACCACTTTCATAAAGGTACGATCGAAACTAAAACAGCCGCAGACACAGGTTTGCACTAGGGCTGCTTCCGTTTTAGAATAAGGCACATACATGAATTTAAATTTTCGTCCGCACTCGCACCTCCTCATACTGGAAACAAACATACTAGCCAAAAGGCTTGGTCGAAAAAGCCTTTTAGTCAGTATGTTTCTGTTTCGTCTCACAGGAAGTGGGAACGCACACGAAAATTTGTAGTCAATTCATTTACATGCCCATTGCAGATGCAACACGTGTCTGCCAGATGTTTCATTTTCAGTTTTCAACCACTTGCCTTCAGTATTTTTATTAACATCGAACAAAAGAAAATTTAAAGAGGAATGTTCACTGAGAACTGTCCATTCTATCGGAGATTAGAAAGTTAACGACATGACATATCTTACCTCCTCCAAGCCTACGCAGGTCCTGGCGGTTGCGGCTACTAATGCATCTGTTAATGCTTTGACTTCGACGCAGCACGAAGGCAAAGCATTAATAAATTACAGCTAGGGCCCCGCGTATACACTTGGAAATGAAGATACAACATCTCGTTAACTATCTATATCTCCAATTCTACCATGGCGCCATAAACTATCCGTCTCTAGAGGAGTCTGCCACATCCAGAAACTGGGTATGAGATTTGCAAATCTGTGGACAAGACTTGACGATTGCATGCGATTTGTAGATTTGTCGAAGATTTCAATACGTTGATATGCAGAGATTTGTGCACATTTGCGTATTTCAGGATTTGTAACACTGAAAGCGGCACTATCACCGACTGAAAAGCGAACGAAAAATACCGTGGCACCATCTAGCGGCAGTGATATTGTTAACCTTCAGTTTGCTCCCAGGTTACACGATACGTACCAAATTTTTACTCAGTAATTAAGGAGGTCTTGGCTTGCTTGTTTCGTAAAACGGAATGCCGTTGTGCATGATTCCTTCTTTTGGTGCAAGCAACTGCTAGATAGTACCAGACAGCGCTAGATGTTGCCAGATTCTGCAG
Organism: Lithobius niger; assembly: GCA_023313725.1. Taxonomy (NCBI): domain Eukaryota; kingdom Metazoa; phylum Arthropoda; class Chilopoda; order Lithobiomorpha; family Lithobiidae; genus Lithobius; species Lithobius niger. The sequence continues at coordinate 50,637 of JAHWFP010231554.1, forward strand.
AATTTCAATCGGTGTTAGTGTCACTTTAACAAAACTCACATAATTCAAATGAGAAAATATGATACGGCCAGGGAGCAAGTAAAAAAAAAAAGGGGGTGGGGGGTTACGGCTTTATGGCGCGTCGACAGCTAGGTCATTAGCGCCAACCCCAGTTACAGTGTAGTGGTCCGGGTTGCCACTGCGCCATATGTTAAAGAAACTTCAAGTAAAGGATAACGGCATAAAGGATCGGTAATTATTAATCATTAGGGGATCACAATTTAAATAATATTTTGCACAATCATTATTTTCTATAATTAAAAAAAATTAGCCTAAAAGTATTAACACCACCTCCCACATTTTTCGAAACTGCCACACTCCGCGCACACTCCTCCCCTCCTCTTGCTTAACACCGTTTGTGGCTGTCCCTCGGTAAAAACTTAAACCCACCCACGGGTCAGAAAGTTCACAAGTTACCGCCAAACACAATTGGCTTACATTTAGCAGTCGCTTACGAATTGCTGCACAAAATCAACGCACTGGCGCCACAAGACATTCCAGCTCGGTCATCCTATTTCATCGATTTTCTTCAGCCTCTCTTTCTTGTGTAAGGATCCAGGACCTACTGATTCAAGCAAGAGTAAAAAATCACCCCTTTAAATCTTGATTCAACGAAAGACTTATTACTTACCAGCAAGAGTAAGAAAAAAAAAAAAGAAAAAAACCCATATTTATTACTTGATTCAAGACTGGACTGGCGACGTTAATGCACCACGTTAGTCCCAAACTAACCTATAGTATATACTGCAAACTGTGTACTTATTTTTGAACGCCATTTCCATGATTACAGAGCCAAGTAGGGTGGGGCCCCACGAAACGGCAATGCGTCAACACTCGACACGCGCAACCAAACCACATAAAAAGTAAAGGATTCTCTCGAGTTTATCATTGGCAAATCTAATCAAGTTAGTGCAACTTCATTAATTCACTCATGACGGTTCCAACCTTTCCATGAAAAGTTTTCAAGGATACATGCTTTTTATACATATCGACCCACCGAATTTACCTTTATTGGTCTACTATACATTAATTTGTTGGGAAATCGGTTTTAAACTGAAGAACACTTCCGAGTTGATATTAAAAAAGCTGTTTAATTTTCGGCTACTGTACTTATTTGGGCATTGTTCACTCACAAAAGAGTTAAAAAGGAGCAACTGAAAATTACGACTGGAGACTGGGTCTGCCCTCTTCTGTAGTGACAAGATGGCGGAACCAGACTCTGGACACATAAAAAGGTTATAAAAGAAGAGACTAAAACTTGCGACAGGTGACTGGGTTTGCAATACGACAAAATGGCGGACCCAGTTGAGCGACTAGATGGCAGACTCAGTCGCTGGTCAAATGAAAAGGTTAAAATCGAAGTCACTAAAACTTGCGACAGGATCTTGTGAAGCGACAAGATGGCAGACTCAGACCGAGGGTACACGGAGGTTTTTTACGTCGCTTTATCTTACGTCGATGTAGTGCTTAGAGCGCTTTAAGAACCTCCGTGTACCCACCTAAAACCATTTCAAGTCGCTTTATCTCAAACCACCTCGATACGTCGACGTAAGGAGTTGAAGCGCTTTAACAACCTACGTGTACCCACCTAAAACGCATTTTCTACGTCGCTCTAAGGATTGCTTCCCTTTGATTGGTTGAAATGAGCGCGCTGAAACGTCACGAAACTAGGACGGCAACCTGCCACTTCGTTAAAACGAAGTCGAAAGCCAGCTAGTTGAATGGGGATTTGGCAATAAAGAGGGGTTTGCTTGATGGGGGGGATTAGATCAACGCAACGCAGGAACCCCCCGCTGTCGTTTTAACTCACTTCAACTACAACCTCCGTGTAACCACCTCTCTTCAAGTCGACGTAAGGTAAAGCGACGTAAGATAAAGCAACGTAAAAAAACCTCCGTGTACCCTCGGTCTCAGTCTCTGATCACATGAAAAAGTTAAAAACGAAGATACTAAAACTTGCGACAGGAGACTGGGTCTGCCATCTTGTGAAGCGACAAGATGGCAACCTCAGTATCTGGTCATATGAAAAGGTTAAAATCGAAGACACTAAAACTTGCGACAGGAGACTGGGTCTGCCATCTTGTGAAGCGACAAGATGGCAACCTCATTATCTGGTCATATGAAAAGGTTAAAATCGAAGACACTAAAACTTGCGACAGGAGACTGGGTCTGCCATCTTGTGAAGCGACAAGATGGCAACCGCAGTATCTGGTCATATGAAAAGGTTAAAATCGAAGACACTAAAACTTGCGACAGGAGAATGGGTCTGCCATCTTGTGAAGCGACAAGATGGCAGACTCAGTGTCTGGTCACACGAAAAGTTTAAAATCGAAGACACTAAAACATGCGAAAGGAGACCGGGTCGGCCATCTTGTGTAGCGACAAGATGGTGGACCCAGTCTCTGGTCACTAAAAAGGTTAAAAACGAAGATACTAAAACTTTCACCAAGAGACTAGGTCTGCCATCTTGTGAAGCAACAAGATGGCGGACCCGTCTTTTGTTAGATAAAAAGATTAAACACGAAGAGATAAACACTTGAGACCGGCGAAGACCGGTCTTGTGCGAACAAGACCCAAATTGAGGCATTAGCCGAAAATTAAACACTGTTTTAATATCAACTCGTGGGGCTTTGCCGGTAAGGGGCAAGCTTCGTCAATTCATGTTACACGAAAAATAACTTGAAAATGGAGCCGACACTAGTTAAAAATACATTACAAAAAACTGCATTTAAATAGTTGTGACGTCATTGTGAATGTACCAAACTGGATTCCATACAAATTTCCTTTCCCCGCGAAATTGACTAAAAAAAATGATCTCATCTCCTGTTAAGGGAACTTTGCGCAAATGGAGTTTAAAAAAATAAATCAGCACAATTAAACTTTTCATCCCCCAAAAAAACAAAACTTGTCAAGGATTCCCGGTAAGCTTATTGCAGTTTAAACGCCATGGTATCGAACGCCAAGTTCTTTCACCAAGTTATTTCCCTGAGCATAATATACGTACTTCGAAGGTTAAATGAAAAATAAGAAAGTTGATTATGGGGCAATTTTCAAAAAAGTCTTGGTTGATGCTATTAACTTGGCTAAATAACTAAGCGTTTAAATCACCACTTCAGATGGCGAAAAAGCTTGGCGGGAATCGTTAACACGTTTAGTTTTGGGAGGTATCATATTTTTTTTGTAACATTTTTTTTCCAGTGGTGTAGGCAAAGAGTTAGTTGATTAATTAGGATTATTTCATTACTTGCGATCTAGCTTCACTGTAGTTTACCCTTATGAAAATGTTTGTGATGCCAAGCGTTAAGTGTTTAACTTACAAGTGCAATATCGGCAGTAGGTTATTATTTTCCCACGAATTTCATGAATTTCGCAGGATTTATATGATCTTCCTACTACTTAAGAAAAACGCCTTTACTGTTAATAAGTATTTACGGTGTTCAATTGCTAAATTTAAGTGTTTAAATGTTGAAGTGTTTAATTGCTAATTTAAATGCTTGCAGCATTTCTTCATGGTGAGGACAAACAAGCAAGCTGCTTTCCCTCTTTATGTATATAATATGTGACCGTCATGTCGCCAATGAGAAAGATTGAACAGCTTCGCATGGATGGAGACGAGCGAGGTTCCACCCATGTTGCAAGGTTCTGCCCGGGTAACAGCAAGTCCCAGTCGGGGCAGTTGTCGTTTCTAGACTGCGTCAGCATGGCTTAGCGGTAAAGTTGTGTGGCCTTTGTTCTTAAAGGGATATACCTCCCAGCCCCATTTTTCTCGATCCTCCACATCGAGTACGGCCCCAAAGGTCTATTTCCTTACCGTTAGTCTTTCCCTTGCTAAAAAACCGTTTTAAAATGTGGCGTCTAGGAGATTTTCTGTTGAATATAATGGAACTTTATTTACTAACGACCCGTTACTAAATGATGCATTGCACGCGTACAATAATCATGACGTTTCATCTCCGTGTGTACATCTACTAATTTTCTAATAATTACCATGAGATCTAAAATCTAATAGACTAACGCGGAAAAAATTAAAATTAATTATTCCAATAGATCGCCGAAGAAAAATTAGAAGACACTAGCCTAGAAAATTATAAATTGTGATTTTAAAATACGAGAATCATTCCGGTTTGTGACGACACAATCGTTGACTTGATTCTGTCTCGTGTACTATTCACAAAGCCAACCGAGACAGCAGCTATGCGAGGAACGCAGCTACCACCCCAGCCGACCTTGGCACTGTAATTGCTCGGATGATGACCTGCGCGTAGCTGTAATTTGGCAAGCGGAATGCAGGTGTGCAGAATATGCCAGAACGCTAGAACGAGGTTCGCGGGAAATTTCAGAGAAGTGTGGAAATTCACTAAAAAATGGCTTGCCTACATTGTGAAAGGCTGTGGAAATTTGAAAAAACTGTAGGAAAATTTTGTGGGAAATTTTGTCCAGGAAGAATTGTATGCACCCCTGGCGGAATGTTACAAGACAGACCGGGTGTCCCTTTAAAGGTTGAGGGTTGAATTCCCGCTAAGGCAGTCTGACGTTTAGGTCCAAAAGGAAAAGGAAATAGGTGTGCAGTTTCATTCCTTCGCATCCACAGTCTTTTACGCTGGCTGGCTGCTTTGTTAAATGTTCTTTCTTTCAGGTGGTAATTTCCACAGCCTAAAATTAGTTCACAGCTTACAAGGACTACAGACGAAAAGTTAAGACTAGACATAAGCTCGCAGAAATCAAGACTACTACTTTTAAGAGTTAAGTCAGAACCAACGGCATCCCGTGTCTGAGAGGAGGGATGCATTGGGGGAAAGCTTTTCAGGACAGCATGCTTCACAGGACGGGCAGTTTCGAGATCGCCTTGAGCGTCCTTTATTTCCGTCAGCATGAACATGAACATGGAAGAATATAATAGAAGTGATTAAATTAGAAAAGGGGGAAGGGGATCATTAGCCGTGAGGGGGATTGAGACAAATGATCCGCCAACGTGAACATGGAAAAATATAATAATAGTGATCAAATTAGAAAAGGGGGAGAGGATCATTAGCCATGAGGGGGATTGAGACATATGATGGCTGATAATTCCGCCAACGTGAACATGGAAGAATATAAACGAAGTGATCACAAAAAGCGGGAAGGGGGAGTACTAGGGTGGGGTTGCTTATTGGAGCAGGGCTATCTACAGTTCTGGCCGGATCTTAAATGAAAAATAGCATATACGAGACTGGTTTGGCAATATGGCGGCCGAAAGTGCCGCTGATGCGATTGAGTTGCCGCATTTTGTCAAGCGAGGGCGACACCCACCGTACAAACTGCCAACGAATGTGATGCTTTTTGTTTGCAAACGCAGTGAAATAGCTTAACTGTGGCTGAGTGATATTTTTAAACACCATTTAAAAATACTCTCATAAATAATAAAAAATTTGCCACCAAAGTCTGCGTAAAAATTTAAATTATTATTTCGAAAACCGCCACTAGCTGGCAATAGATGCCGCGTCGCACCGTACGAAGTTGCTACCTCGAAGAACAGACCTAGACGAAATGAACCAGACGTGGCGGCCATTTTGTGTACCCCCCCCCCCCCTAATATCGTTGTAGAGCGTGCCAGTTAGTTTAGTGGCCATGATTGGAGTCACAGCATGCGCTGATTGAGTGAGCAAAGTGAACGAAAATCAGCGTTTGCTAGCCAATGTGCGTTAACAATTTTCAGAAACTTAATTCGGTCGAACATGGACGAACACATGAGCTACCATACCCAACCAGCGTTGCAAACCGTGAATACGACACCACCTGTGCGTACCAAGGTGCATCAGCTAGTATTTACAATAATAACATCAACGTGACCAAGCACGTAATGTTATTAAAAATAAAACTGTAATACGTTAAAGTTTAGGGTTTATTTTACAAAAATCCGTGTATACAACAAACAGCCAGTAAATCTTTTAAGCTCGTAAAACTAAAGCATCTTCCATCAATTCCGAACCCAAACGCATCAATGAAGTCATTAGAAAGTGCATTCACCAGAACACAAACCTAATCCGTTTAACGGCGGTGTTGTTCCACTCTGTAAAACTGTTAGTGATGTCCCTAACACCTTTAAAATGCTTCACCGGCGGCCTATGCTGTCCCGATCAATACGGGGGCTCGTTTTGCCCAGCCATTCAACGTTTTGTGGCAAGTCGATGGCAGTAGAGGATTTGTCAAGTGCCACCAGCAAACACGGCCAAAATTAAGAAAACTGCCACTCAACTCCAAGACATTAAGTACCAATTGAGTTTTGGTTGCCACCAAGAAAATAAGTTCGGGCACCAGAGACAGCGCGGGTTCTCCAATGGAATTGAAATCGATCATCCCCAATACTTTTGTTTATCAAGATCTTTCCCGATCGAGATCAGTTAATTTATCGCCGTTTGGATTGTTAATTTTCAAGAACTCGAAATGAACCCATAGCCTATTTTTCAAGGCAATTAGCGTTTGTTCACAATTTTCGTATCACCAGCCGTTAGGGTTATGGTGGCTTATTTTTTTCCTGAGTTAGACACTGGGAAGCTTCCAGCTGTTCCGTTACAAAAAAATTCAACTACTCCACAAGGGGGGGGGGGGGGGGGGGGGGGGGGGGGGGCCCCCCCACCACCCCCCCCCCCCCCCCCCCCCCCCCCGGGGGGGGGGGGGAGTAGAGAGAGAGAGGAACGCAACACTACCCTCCCCCCTCCCCCGGCGTCCCCTGGATGTGCAGTAACGAAGTGCACTGGTCAGTGGACAAGTGGCCAAATTGGTAAAGGTGATATGGTAGTGATGTGTTGATTATGTCAAATAATTTTGTTTATCAAGATCTTTCATGACCACCACTAAAACGCTTTATTATCGACTTTACGAAAACCCAATTGAAACAAAACCCACAAGGGTGAAAGAACGTACCAAGTTTCTGCCAACCAAAGTAGAGATATCAGAAAATTGAAAAAAATGGCTGCCACCAAGTTGCTATGTTCCTCTTAGCAAGTAGTGATATCATCCTCGCCAATGAACAACCACCAAGCTAATACCACGGACTATTAGATCAATGTAGTCGGTGGGATTAACATTTATAAAGTTTTATTTGTTTACTATTACTAATATTATTACGCTATGACCAAAAGTTTCTCAATTTTACACATTAAATTGATAAATTAATAAGCGAATTTTCGGCTGATCACAATACGTACAGTACTTTCTGTCTTCAGCTTCATCAGGCTCGCGAGTTTGCGGAACACAAGAAGACAGAAAGTATAGTTTGCTGAAGACAGAAAGTACTGTACTTATTGTGATCAGCCGAAAATTCGCTTATCAATTTATCAATTTAATGTGTAAAATCGAGAAACTTTTGGTCATAGCGTAAATGATATTAGTAATAGTGTTCCAGACCAAAGTAAAGTGAGCCTGTCGCATTCAGATTTTATTTGTTTATTAATTTATTTCTTATCCACTGATCATCTAAACCACTTTTTTACTTGGTTACTTTTTTACGACATTGTTGAAAAAAAATGCAATTTAGATAATTTAAATCTTTGAAGGAAGAGGGATTCCCTAAATTTCGGCTTCCCCACTTTCAGTTTCCGTATTACCCATTAGACTTGTGCTTTGACAGTCCAATTTTGCTTATTTTTTGGAAATGGTTTAAAAATAATACAAAATGTACTGATAAATATTAATTAACAACTATTAACTAATCTTATCAGAATTTTAACAAGCTGAATATATTGAAACAAAACTTTACTTTGGTCGTTGTGATTTGGGCGATATATGTCATATTATATATATATCATCAATGGATAAACGTCGCGATATAAACTATATCAGGTGATATATCTCGACCAACCCTGCTTATAAGGGGGCCAAATTGCAGAAACCATCGCAGTACGCCTGTTTATTTGCAGTGCCATCGGGCCCAGAATTTACGAGCCAGGGGTCCACCTTGGAAAAAAGCTAGTTGCGGCACAATTTCTTCGAACTTGCCATGCCGTCGGCTCTAGTCATGCTCAAGTTTAGTATTCGTGACTTGCACCACCTTTCCTATTCTCAACTCGTCAGCTTGAATCCATTAGTTTCTTAACCATTCAAATTACAATCCATTTTCGAGTGGCACCGCATTCTAACTGCTAATGATTGTGTTGAAGATGACCTACCTACTGCAATAGCGATGCCCAACAAAACGCTCTATGTTAAAGACCATTATTTATTACCACAACATCGCTCGAAAGTAAGAAGCCGGGACTAAACAGATGTAAAATATTGAACTCGGATAAACACAAAGTAGATGTCACATTGTACCAAATTTACTTCTGTTAATTTAAATACAAAGTAACAATTCTTTATTAACAAGGTTATCACTAAGGGGTAATGTCACAGGGTCTCGATTACATCCATGAAAAAACAAAACAATAATAATTCGCGTTTTTCTACTCATTTTTGTAAGAGACTAACAACTCGCACTGTTCCAACCTGCAGGTCTGGAAGGGACACTGCCAAGGACTCTTCAGAGCACCTTATTCACACACTTTATAGCTGAGCATGCCATCAATGTGGCAAGTTATGTAGGCGACATGCGCCGACTTTGCCACAGTATGGTAGCAGAGGTCCGTGTATCGTAACCACGCTCTGCTACCATACTTGGCAAAGTTTGCGCATATCGCCTGCATAACTTGCCATAATCAATGCTATCCAGGGTTTGTTTGGGTCAGTTTTCGAGGCCTAGATACTAATCTGCAGTTTTTCTGCAACAAGCACTGCATAATCAAAACAACACCACTCCAGTTCATTTCATTGAAAAACTACTCCGATTATTAATTACGTGTTATGTAGGCCTATGCTACCTGGAGTTCGGTATGAAACACACAAGCGTGAAGATTTTCCTCCTGCTGAAAACAGACCAAGGGCCATTTAAAAGTGAATTCATATTTATAACCAGTAGTAGCCTATTCAGTTAAAATCATGTAAAATAATTTCATTTTTCTTACTGAAGGCTATTTGAATAACTATTACATAAAAAACGTGTGTGTTAAAATTTCTGAAGAACAGACAGCCTATTACTAAGTAACTAAAAGATTTGGTTTTCATTGTCCTTAAAGGGTAAAGTGGATTTAAGCGAATTTTTTTTTCGTTGATTTAAGAATTGATTTAAATCATCCAACCTGTCTTCATGGCATCATCCAACATGTCTTTTGCTCCCCCCCCCCACCCAGAAACACCCGTTGTTGTTTTTTTTAAGCCTGATTCTGCAACATAAACAATGGGCTTGGCAAGCAAATTTCATTCAGCTACTTCTTTTGACCCCTAACATTCCAAGGGGCTTTACAGTTTTCCACTTGGGACAATCGCTCATCTGTTCTGATTTTTTGCTTCTTAATCTCAGGCCAAGCAAGCATTTGTTCATTCTTATCACCAAGTATCCTCCTCACACATTCTTCCGACGACAACCAAGACCTTGTTCTCCTCCTCAGCATCCCACTTGATCCCCTTTATCATCTTTCATCCTCCCCTTTTGATGGGGGGGGGGGGAAGCAAAAGGGGAAACTGCTTCATTAAACAAAACAAAAGATTAAAAAAAAAGAAGGTCTCACGACAGCGGCAGTAGAACAAACTGTGGCAGCTCGTGTTTTATGACTTTAAACGTAAAGCTTCCAAAATGATAAAAGCTTCAAAACGATGAATAAAATGGCAATTAAAGACCAAATCAGTCGTGAATTAAATTTCATTGTTCCCCGACAGGCCTTCGGAGCATAGGCCAACGGAAAATCTCCCGTTTTCCAGTATGGCCAGTACGCTCCTGATTATCTTGAAAGGTAACGTCAGTAATAACAGGATTCACGCGAGATCATCCGCAAAAAGTCAGCAATTCAACGAATCTTTCAAAAACCAGCACGTTATTTCAAGGACTTGTTTTAGCTAAGTGAAGGCCGGCAATCAAGAGTTCAGAACATGAAAAACGTAGCACTGGTTGTTCTAAGAACCTTTTCCTACCAATTTTTACACCAAATTCTCTTCAACCCCTCGCACGGCTGCTACCTTGAAACTTGGTCAAATAATTTACAGGGATAATATCGAATTCTTTAACTTGCATACATTGTAATCCTCTGTAAAATCTTTACACACTAGGAATGGACAAAAAAGGAATGGTGGGAGCACGTTCCATACGTTCGATATGACAATTTCATTACTGCATCTCCACAACGCTTCGATAGCCGCTTTTTTAGCTTGGATGTCGCCCGGGGTAGACAGCCTCTGGCAGACTTAGATGACTACGCTTGAGCTACCTCAATCCGCTCTCTGACTCCGAACTAATAGCTCCATAATATAATGGCAATAACTTCGACATGTTCGAAGATAAAACGTGGCTCCTATAGATGCGTCTTGCTGTATCGAATGTAAGTAACGATTTGCACCGCTCTATTAGTCAAACCCCTAAAAAAAAGTGCCAACGAAAAAAGTCCATACCTTGAGTAAGACTACACTAGGTTACTTTTTTTTTAAAGTCTATTATCATCTTGTTAGAGACAACAAGCAAGGAGAATAATGGGACTACAGAATGAAAGTGTAAACAAAAGTTACCGTACTTAAACCATGCCACTTCCCCGGGGTTAGGAAAACTAAGCTACCGACTACTGTACGCAGGCGCGGCTGTCGGGTGCAAGCTTGCGGGAAGGGGGTGGGTGGGAGGAGAGTGAGGTCAAATTTATTTAATTAGCCATTTATTTAAGAACTGTTAGTTTTCATTGGAAAATATCAGTTTCTTCGACAATTAAAGTCGAATATTAAGCGAGTTATCTTTACGCCAGTAGACAAGTGGCCACATCGGTAAAGGCGGTGTGGTGGCGATCTGGTGATTAACTGGTTCCCAGTTTAAATTCAGGTTACGTCACGTCACTTCAATGAAACCTAAGTACATAAAGGTGACTTATTGTACAAGTTATTTCAGGTGTGTGGTTTTCGTTGATGGCTTAGTTTCCAATTGTCCTTTTCAACTGCTAAGATTATCTGAGGACGGGGAGGGACAATTTTTAGACCTAGTATGGATTAAGAGGAATGGAAAAAAACATCGTCCGAAGCCACAGAGGGGGGGCTGCAGAGTTACACAGGAAAAGAAAATATCATCTGAAGCTACAGAGGCTGCTGCAGAGCTACAAAGCAAGGGAAAAGATCGTCTGAAACCACAGAGGCAGCTGCAGAGCTACTAAGACAGGAAAAGATGATCTGAAGCCACAGAGGCGGCTTCAGAGTTAAAAGGAAAGGAAAAGATTGTCTGAAGCCAGAGAGGCAGATGCAGCACTACAAAGCAACGGAAAAGATCGTCTGAAGCCGCAGCTGCAGCGCTACAAAGAACAGGAAAAGGTCATCTGCAGCCACAGAGGTGGTTGCAGCACAATGGAAAGTAAAAGATTGTCTGAAGCCACAGAAGCAGAAGCAGTATTACAAAGCAACGGAAAAGATCGTCTGAAACCACAGAGGCAGCTGCAGAGCTACAAAGAACAGACAAAGATCATCTGAAGCCACAGAGGTGGCTGCAGCACTACAATGGAAAAGAAAAGATTGTCTGAAGCCACAGACACAGATGCAGCACTACAAAGCAACGGAAAAGATCGTCTGAAGCCACAGAGGCAGCTACAGAGCTACAAAGAACAGAAAAAGATCATCTGAAGCCACAGAGGTGGCTGCAGCACTACGATGGAAAGGAAAAGATTGCCTGAAGCCACAGAAGCAGACGCAGCACTAAAAAGCATGGGAAACGATCGTCTGAAGCCACCGAGGCAGCTGCAGAGCTACAAAGCAACGGAAAATATCGTCTGAAGCCATAGAGGCAGCTGCAGAGCTACAAAGCAACGGAAAATATCGTCTGAAGCCATAGAGGCAGCTGCAGAGCAGAGCTACAAGGAACAGAAAAAGATCATCTGAAACCAAAGAGTTGGCTGCAGCACTACAATGGAAAGGAAAAGATTGTCTGAAGACACAGAGGCAGATGCAGCACTACAAAGCAACGGAAAAGATCATCTGAAACCACAGAGGCAGCTGCAGAGCTACAAAGAACAGGAAAAGATCATCTGAAGCCACAGAGGTGGCTGCAGCACTACGATGGAAAGGAAAAGATTGTCTGAAACCACAGAGGTGGCTGCAGAGCTACAAAGAACAGGAAAAGATCATCTGAAGCCACAGAGGTGGCTGCAGCACTACGATGGAAAGGAAAAGATTGTCTGAAACCAAAGAGGCAGCTGCAGAGCTACAAAGAACAGGGAAAGATCATCTGAAGCCACAGAGGTGGCTGCAGCACTACGATGGAAAGGAAAAGATTGTCTGAAGCCACAGAAGCAGACGTAGCACTACAAAGCATGGGAAAAGTTCGTCTGAAGCCACAGAGGCAGCTGCAGCACTACAAAGCAACGGAAAAGATTGTCTGAAGCCATAGAGGCAGCTGCAGAGCTACAAAGAACAGAAAAAGATGACCTGAAGCCACAGAGTTGGCTGCAGCACTACAATGGAAAAGAAAAGATTGTCTGAAGCAGCAGAGCCAGATGCAGCACTACAAAGCAACGGAAAAGATCGTCTGAAGCCATAGAGGCAGCTGTAGAGCTACAAAGAACAGAAAAAGATGACCTGAAGCCACAGAGTTGGCTGCAGCACTACAATGGAAAAGAAAAGCTTGTCTGAAGCCACAGAAGCAGACGCAGCACTACAAAGATGGGAAAAGATCGTCTGAAGCCACAAAGGCAGCTGCAGAGCTACAAAGAAAAGGAGAAGATCGTCTGAAGCCATAGAGGCGACTGCAGACCTACAAAGGAAAGGAAAAGATCATCTGCAGCTTCAGAGGTGGCTGCAGAGTTACAAAGGAAAAAAAAAGATCGTCTAAAGCCACAGAGGCAGCTGCAGGATCACAAAGGAACGAAAGAACAATTGTAGTCACAGAGGCGGCTCTTACATCATGTTACTGAAATATCAAGTGTTTGTCTTGAGACTAGTAATTATTAAAGTTAGTATACTAAACATTTTACAAAAAATACCTTTACAGTAACTGGAAATTTGTTTTTCTGGCAGAAAAAGACAGGTTATACCTGGTGAAAGACAACTCTAGTAAATTCCACGCCAACCCAGGATCGTTAGTTGGAATACTCCTGCGGTGATATCTCGGAGGTCTTTTGCCCTAATCGACTATCTCTGCCTTCCCTAGCTACAAATACTGATTTTTGATCAACATTAATCTTCCAAAGTAGGACTGAAGTCTGCTTTCTCCCGCCATCTCAATGATTAGGAGGGAGGGGGGGGGGAGACTGATGAAAAGAATTACAAAAAAAAAGCAGAACATGCTGAAGAGAAAGTAACTGCAACATATCAACATTCAAAAACCTTGGAAAATTCAAAAGTAAACTTAATTTTTGCTGCTGTCAGACCTGACTGTTTTTGCAAGTTTAGATGTGTCCGTTTTTAGTCTTGTTTTTTACGTACAAAATAAGAATGGGCGATTGTACGATGTTTCAGTACTGTACGATGTTCAGTACTACCTAAAAAAGTTATAAAGTGTGATGTTAAAATACGAAAATCTTTCCGGTTTGTGACGACACAATTTTTACGTTGATGCTGTTTTATCTGCTAGGCCCAAGGCCAACCGATATAGCAGCTACTACCTCAGTTGGCCTTGTATTACTACGCCGAGTCTCGCGAAACGCTGCGACTGTTACATGAACAGATGGTGATCTGCGCGTGGCTGTTATACGACAAGGATCGAGAAAAATGGTGTTGGGAGGAATGTACCTTTAATGCTTTTAGTCCGTACGGTAACAAAACATTTTTTTTTAATTCCAGACTTTACCATTCAATAGTGACCATCTGTCTGATTTCCATGCCTTTCTAGGCTTGGAAAAGTACGTAACTAAATTCCAGGCTTTTTTTTAGGTAACGGAGCCTACGAACTTTGCTGAAATTCTGGAAAAAGTCTGGAATTTAGTTATATCCTTTTCCAGGCCTCGAAAAGCATGGAAATCAGACGGATTGTAACTACCAAACGGGTAAAGTCTGGAATTTACCTGGAGTAGTGAAGGATAGGAGGCTAAGCTGAGGGCTCGTATTCCGAACCTTCAG
>JAHWFP010231554.1:64860-89912 GCA_023313725.1 Lithobius niger
AAGTTTGGCCAATTGGCAAATCAGTCGGCAAAATTACATAATTTTTGGTCAGTCGACAAATCAGCCGGAAAAATTACATATATATTTGACTAGATGGAAACTTATGTTGTAAATTTCTAGTTTCACCCCTCCAACTTTTATCCTTCCTTACGTCTCTGGACCTACGTCGGTTTAAAATGCAGACATTTTGTTGCTCGGAAATTTTCTTATTGTTTTTGGCATTGATTGGGGATGATTCTAAAACCTCTAGTACGGTGGTAAAACATTTACCCAGGCTGCTTTATATTCTTCGATCCTGCAAATCGTACTTCTGCAGTGATATTGAACTTTACCAACGAGTGCGGGTAGGCCATACAAAATCGAATGTCATCTATAATTCATGGAAGTGGCCTCCAGCGAGCACTAAAGGTGGAGAGAGTGTGAAAGGGCCGGAGGGTGCAAAGACAATCACCAATGTGGCCACCCAAAATGGAAACGGACTATACACCCCCAAGAACTAATCAATGGAAAGCAATAAACTCAATACGTTCTGGATAAAGCTTTTGTCACCAGAAAGTTATGATACTGCATTAAAATGTTTCTGATAAATTATTGTCCAGGATTAATGCCGACAGTATTACTACTGCTTAATATTAGATTTTATATTCAGTGGCCTTGGGTCTGATTGTAAGACCTCAAAGTGTCTTCCCTTCTTGCCATATAAATAAATAGCTAAGGTCTCGATGGACTCAGTCATGGATTTACTACACTACAGGCCAGACCTTACGTGAAAACTAGCAAACGCAACTCGATTGTACAATATGACGGCCGAAAACACAGACGAACCAGTAATTTGTCCTGTTGCCACTTTCTGTCAGCCGAGGGCGTTAGTTACACCCCAAATGAATACCAACTGAGATGCTACCACTCTTTATCTTGTAACACTTTCTGGCTACATGAACGGGTTACTATTTTCCCGAAGTGCACACAAAACTAGCTAAACTGTGGCTGAGTGGTAACTTTAAAATTTAGTTAAATTGATTAAGGGAAGGGACTGGAAAAGGAATAGACGGCAGTCACGGTTCCTTTTTCAGTCACCGGATCATCACATAACCTTCTTCACGTAGTTACTGCAGTCATGGAACAATCTAGCTATCTAGCTACTTGTTGTGGGAAATGCTCCCCCCCCCCCCTCCCCAAGTGATCGGAAGTTTCCCCGTTTGAATCCCCAGGCTGCCAATTCTATACTTCTTCTCTACTCCAATATGTCCATTCTGAAGTATGTTCAAAACTGAGTGTGTTCAATGATACGAGCGTTAAGTATGCGTCATAAGCACACTAAATAAAATTAGGTACAAGAAAAGAGAAATTAATAAAGATTTTCCCTTGTTTTCAGTACCATCCTCAGAATTTAAAAAATAAGCCAACGAACATTAAAATTTGAAACTTCCTAACGGGCCTAATCCATTCCTTTTGATCATGTGAAATCTCTAGACCTATACCTGTTTTACAGTAGTTAGTTTTTTAAGGTAATGATAAGCTCAGGTTTCAATAAACTGACTAGTGTTGCCTACAATTAGGACACAAAATCATGTAAAAATACCATTTTTCAACAAAGTTTACCAATTCAATCAGATTTCAACATCCACTTGCTAAGCGGTTTACTAAATATCTCCCCTTAATATTGAATGCAATAATTTCTGTGGCTCTGTGTAGTAGGCAGTGGCAGATTTAGGCATGAGAAGAAGGTTGCAGCTGCACCAACATTACAAATACAAGGGCCTCAAGCTCATAACACATAAAATATTCAAAGAATTCTTAGTTCACACAAAGAAAAAATGAAGTGTACACAGATTTTGCGGAAGATCGACTGACTGTGTTATCATAACAGCAAGAATCTTGACATCATGTGAAACCCCATTAAGACTCATGTCAAAAGAAAACATAATCTTTAGGGATGCACCGAGTACAAAATTTATGGCGAATACTTAACTTGCTGAATACCGAATATATAAACGAATACTCAACTTGCCGAATACCGAATATATAACCGAATAGTTAAACTGCCGAATACCGAATTATTCGGTTCTGTGCCGAATAATGGCTGAATTGGACGAATACTTAACCGAATACCTGTAATTTAAACATATTTGATCATTTTTCCTTCTTTTAGAAATGTCAGAAGACAATTCCTCACAAACCAAAAACTAAATGCTTCGCTAAACGTTCTTTAAGACGTTAACACAATTGGATAAATATCTACTAAAAAATATTCGTCCGAATACCAACAATCTTAACACTATTCGGCCGAATACCGAACATCCCTATTCGGCAAAAATCAGTATTCGGCCAAATACTGAATATCACTATTCGGCCAAACTCAATATTTTTGGCCGAATAGGCCGAATACCAAATTACCAAATATTCGGTACATCTCTAATAATCTTATAGTTTCTACTTTTAGCAGTAAATAAGGTCAATGTTGGGAAAAGTGTGAGGAGTTTCATAGCAGAATGAAAAGCCAAAAACACAGACATTAAAAACCCTATAACTTATATTTCGACGTCGATTTTGATACCAAAATGTCGACGATATACCCTGAGGATGACGTCGCGTGTAAAATTATATCGAAATATAAGTTTAAGTGTTTTTTACGCCGCTGCCCAGTTTTTTAGTATTAAGTAATAATTAGTAATTATTTATTTTTTTGTGGGGGTGGTGGTGGTGGGAGGGGGGTCTCAATTAAAAAAAAAAAGGCAACAGTACAGTAATGTAAATCGGGCACTGGTGCCAAGAACTAGATTTGTTTCCCCCTTTTGCTAAAAAGGAAAGGCCTAGAAGTAACACCACCCTGTTTTGCAAGATGTTGGAAACAGAGCGAAGACAAAATAATTTGACATAAAACAGACAACGAAATTTTTTTTAATGTAGGATGCATTCCCATTTCCCAACCCCGGCCAATGCACGCTTGTGTCTTGGCAAGTTGGCACTCGCAGTTTGGGAAGCGAAAAACTAATAGTTGGCGAGGTAGTGTTCAATCCCACTCGTCAAAACGTTAAAAGAGCGCAACACTCAAATGTACATATTGCGGTATCCGCACTAGTTAACGATTGCCGCAGTGTTAAAAGGCTAGTACAATCAATATTTTTGCAGTGCGTTTGTCCACTCCTCCTCATTTAAAACTTATGCAGTACAGCTTATCATAAACTGTGTAAATTTGTAATAATAAAGCTCGCTCAAGTTTTTCTCTTTTGTGCTTTTTTGCAAAGAGGTTTGTTGCAAAAAAGCACAAAAGAGAAAAACTTGAGCGAGCTTTACGTATTAGTCAATACTGTAGAGTTCTACCTGATCGATATTTAAAAGGTTGAGTCCTCCAAATATTTTATTAACAATAATATATTACTCACAGGTAAAACGCCCAACTATCAGCTAAATAGCTCACAGGTAGAGTCATTCACCATTATTCATGAATTGTACACTAATTCAATGTTTTGATTAGGGAAAAACCTTCCTGTTTACCTGCAGAAAATTTCTGAATTTCCGCAATAAATTGACTCATGTCTCAGTCCATAGTAAATTTAACCTTAATTACTTGCAGAAGCAGCATACAAAGAGTTGAGAATGAGGAGAATTAGACTGGTTTTAGAGTCTATTCCCGCTTTTGATGGATTCCCGATCCAACCTCGGCAGTGTTTGTCCACAAAATGCCCCCAAATCACAAAGAATGAAGATCATTTTTTGCCTTCAATGGAATAGCTTGGCGGGGAGGCAAAGTGAATTACACTTAAATTAAGATTACGGTGAATTAAAGAATAACTAATCCGTTGCGTATAGCGTTTTATGGAAAAAATAAGTTACTAAAAAAAACACAATGTAAAAACACAAGATAAAAACGGTACCATGTATTTAGAAGTGTAAAAGACAACTCATTATTCAAGGGAAAAAGTACAAAAATCGAGGAACCCAGGTACGTATGGCACGTGTCGCCATGTTGGAGAAGAAACTTTCTCCTTCGTTATGCCTTATGAGTATATTGATTTCCATTCTCTCTCCATTGCCTACGACAGAACACATTTGGTCAAATGGAGTCCTGGTCACAGTTGTGACCTTAACAACGGGTTTAGTGAGTTATTTTTATGCCAGTGGACAAGTGGCTATATCGGTAAAGACAGTATGATAGTGACCTGGAGCCGAGCTGGTGTGCCGGCTTGAATCTGGGTCGCACCACTGGGTTGAAACGGGAAGTGCATAAAGGTGCTGTACTGCTCTGTTATTTCTAATGTGTGTTTTTTTTTATCTTTAATAATTTACCTTGGGAGTGACGAGGTGGATGGAAGTGCTGGAGATAAAAAGAAGGGAGAAGCAAAGTCGGTGGGAGATGGATTTGAAAATGCACTAGTAGAGTGCATTTAAATCAAGGATCAGATTTAATGATAATAATGATAATACTAAACTGTGCTCGGCCTATCTTGAGTTCGCCGCAGAACGAGCACAGATAATCGATTGTACGTTTTTGGCAGCAGAGTGCCTTGTTGATATCCAAGATGGTTACAAAAACAATGGCGGCCGCCGATTAAAGCCGCCCCCACCAGGAAGACGTAGCCACTCGTAAAATACTTCCAGGACTCAAGATACGCCGCGCACACAATAATTACTAACAAATAATCGTAGAAAAAAAAACCCCGCCGACCCTTTAACTCAAATACACTGTATAGTGCATTTTCCAATCTATTCTTCCCCACCCATTGAGGTCCCTTCTTTTTTCTCCCCAGAACTTCCATCCACCTTCTCAATTCCAACGTAGCGATATGTACGTACGTGATGTACCTTGGTTCTTTGTTTTATTGAATGATTTCCTTTGAACAATGAAGCCAACATGTCTTTTAAGCTTCGAAATACACAGTAGCGAGCTTTTTACAGACTTATTTTGATACTCTATCCACGTAGCTATTTGTTAAACTTTTTATAATAAAAATTTGAGATTTTAAACCACCAGTGTTAGTAAGTAGAACTGGGCCATTATAAGAACGAACGGTGGAGTCCAATTGTGAGCATACACTAGGGAAGGAAGGTGGAAAGCTAGTGAGGTAATGAAATGAGCACTTCATCATTTCCCTCACTAGCTTTCTACCAGCCCACCCTAATGTGGGTGCAGAGTTAGGCTCGACCGTTCGTTTTTAAAACGGTCCAGTTGACCCCGTAGCAGAATCTGCGTGACGATACGTTGCGGACAGTTGAAGACCACCGTGGACAAATTTTGGGCCACATTTCTGCAGTTTTGTCAATTTTTGACCGATTTTGACATTCCAATACACCATTTTAATCGTCTCAAAGAGACCTGTCCATTGGTGGAATAACCAGATCAATAGAATAAAGCACTGAAAAGTTATTCCATAAAAACCAATAAATATGTGGGGTGGGTAACCGAATGATAAAAACAGATTATCTGCAGACAATTTTTTTCTAACAGTTGATGTCTAAAAGTTCTGCTTCTGGGCCCAGCTCTACCATTTTTTGCCACTAGATGTCGTTGTTAGCAAAGTGTGTTAACTGATTACAGCTATACTTCCAACGGTGGAGCAACAAACATTTGAGCAAAAACTCAAAAATATAACATCTAAAAAAATTCATTAGTTATTTAAACTGCACATCAGGTTAACACACTTTTCTAAGAATGCCATCTAGTGGCAAGAAATGGTACTAAACTCTGAACATCTCGTATGCTTTTTAGTCTTCTGTACGCCGTAACCGGCGAGAAGACTATTGCAACGACTTTGTCCGTCTGTCCGTCCGTCCGTCGCTTTTGACGACCATTGTTTACAACGTCCATTGTTTACAACGTCCATTATTTAATAGAGCCATTGTTTAATAGACTGCTTCGACGTAACTAAATTAAATAATAACAGCAGTTGCAGTGCATGATAGAGGTGTGCGCCTCAACATTGGAAGTGGAGGAACTGTACAGAAGACCGGTGCAACTAGGCAGTCGCTGTAGCCGCTTGTTTATTGTAGAAAATGTTGTATATACAATGGGTTGTAAGTGTTCTTTTTGAGTTTAACAAAAGGTCAAGCTATTATTGTCACAAACGAGGGCAAATTACCTTCCCTTTAAACGGCTGGGATCAATAATCTTCAAAGGCTCAAAACGCTCTTTCCAAGCATTATCGTGCATTTATTAATGGCGAAGCTGTCATTGTCATGGATAAATCTGTATATTCGTGTAATCCGTCACAATACGATGAGGAATTTCTCCTGACAAAACAGTTTTCCCAGTCGCGTTTGAACTCTCATCATTGAATGTTGTAACAGCGAGCCGACAGAGACAAAACCACCATCATCTGGAATTTTGGATCATTTCTGGTTTCTAGCAGCGAGAATAAAAAAAAAGTCGTGAATAAATGTGCCCTTACCGCTAGGAACGTAAACATGACAAGGACGGTTGTTCCAGGACACTCGACATGGTTTGCAAAACATGGCTGGATCAATGAAGTATTGGATGCAGTACACCAGTGGTTTTCAATTTATGGGTCGCGACTCCAAATGGGGTTGCGGACGTCCTCTCTGGGGTTGCGATACATAAGCAGGAAAAAAATATTTTACTTTTTTAAAATCTGTAATCTTAAAGTCTTTTTCCCCCTGAAATTTATTAACAAGATTAATTAGTTGTAAAGTAGTTTTATCTCTTCTAAAATCTAATTCTAATTATTATCCCTCCATTCCTAACAACTAATCTTTCTAATCTATAAAAACATCGTTAATTTTCGTACTGTGAAACGCCATACTGTCAACAAAACTCAGAAAAATTCCGGGAAAAATTACCGCACACTTTCACAATCAAAACAACAGCTTTGTCCTGCGAATTTTCGATAGCTTGGGCTGCTATCTTCTTCGGGCCTCAAGGATATAGCTCGGACTTTCTACATTTTCCACTCCAGTTCGATGAACTATCGCATTATTTGAATGTAGAAAGTCCGAGCTATATCCTTGAGGCCCGAAGAAGATAGCAGCCCAAACTATCGAAAATTCGCAGGACAAAGCTATTGTTTTGATTGTGAAAGTGCGCGGTAATTTTTTCCGGAATTTTTCTGAGTTTTGTTGACAGTTTTCTAATTTAAAAACAACTTTGTATATTGTATAATTCTATAAAATGCGAGGGCTATTTTTGTTTATGAGCAAATGACGACGTTTAAAATGCTGACAACACTCCCCCAGACCCCTTAGTTGTGAAACCGACGGACGAAGGAATTTACTTGGGTGGGAGGGGGTCGCGAAAAATTTTTTAGGGGGGGGTCGCGGTTTGAAAAAGGTTGGGAACCACTGCAGTACACAATTTAAGATGCAGGAGAGAGTATTGGATGCTGGACAAAGTTTTAGATATCGACAAAGTTTAAGCTAGATTCGAATTTGTATCTTCACGAGATTCATTTCAAATGCTTCTCTCCTTTTTCTTCGTCTACTCCTGTAGGCTACGTATGCTCACTGTATGCAATAATGTTGGCTATTTCATGTTAGTAAACATCAATACACATGTGCTACTCAACATCAACATAAATAAAGTTACTAAAATTGAAGGTTGGGCGATTGTATTACACTTTGTTACTGTACAATATGATATCATCGCAATGGTACCATATAGCTATCATATCAATATGGTACCGGTATCGTCAGCTTTACTTAACAGAATCATAAACCCTAGCGTTTGCACAATAACATCGGCACTAGAGCATAGCCTAGTACAACACTACCTTGTTTTCCACCAAAAATTGTAGTTGATACCGCGATAATACGATATACCGAAGTGCATTTCTCCCTGGCATATCAGATTTGAAATTTCAGTATAGCCCATCATTAACTGAAATTACTCAGTGTTTGTGTAAAAAAGGAAGAAAATAAAATATACAAACTAACTCACCATTACAAAGGTGTCTCCTTCTTTAGTGGTAATCCATTGGGCCTAACGGGGCCATTGTACGTAGACTTAATAGGCTGTTTACACATGTGTGGAGCACTGCTTTGATTGCTGTTGCCGTTGCTACTGCGGTGCTTCATACTGCTGATGGGGGTACTGCCACTGCCCTTAAAGTTGGGGTTAGTCACAATGCCATTGCGCCAAAATTTTGAATCAGGCGACCTCGACCCAATGATGCTTTGCAGCTGAGCATCATGAGCAGATAATGGCACTTTGCGCTGGGAATCTGAGTTTGGATGGATCACAGTAAAGGGAGACACTCCGTTGCCTAAAGCAGAGGATGGGTGAGCAGGGTGGCGGCCTCCGGTATCGCCGCTTGTCACAATGATCGAAGGTGTATTGTTCAAAACAGGAACAGTGATAGCAGCAAAGTAGTCAGCTTCGTACGGCTGGCCTTGTGGGCTGGTCACTTGAACAGGGGAGAGGCGGTTGCTTTGCACTTCGCTTAGAGGGGATTGAGGCGGAGAGTTGATGGGGCTTCGAGGTTCGCTCAACGGCGACAACACCCGACTCATGGGCCTACTGCGGTTACGTGTGCACTGCTGCAGTTGTTGGGTGAATGTCATGGCAGACGACGGAGCGGCAGTCGCGTCGGCCGTGGTCGCGGCAAGTCCGCCGCCGCGCTGGGAGTGTTGCGACTTGGTGGAGCTGGTGAGGTTGCTGGACGACTTCGATGAGGACTGGTTGGAAACAAACGAGCGCCGCTTGTCGAAGGTCGACTCGGGGGATATCGTAGGCGAGCTGAACCCGGGTGGGCACAGAATAGCGCTGCACGGCTTCGTTTCAGCCGTTGAACCGGACGTCATCGAGGTCGTGCTCACGCTGCCCGGGCACTGTCGCTGCTGGTAGCCCTTGGCCGTACCATTGACAGGCGAGCCATGCTCTTCGAGCAACTTCACCACGCTCGTGTGGCCCGCCTTCAGCGCGACACGGATTGCCGTCCGACCAAACTGGTCGGCGTGATTGGGATCAGCATTATACTCGAGAAGAATGCGCACCACTTCTTCGTGGCCTTCTTGCGCCGCAATACAAAGAGCTGTGGCTCCCTGATTACAAGTGTGGTCGACACTTGCTCCGCGTAAAAGCAAGAGCTTCACAACAATGGTGTGTCCTTGCCATGAGGCTGACTGCAAGGCCGTCCGCCTGTCGTTGTCCACTGCGTTAACGTCGGCACCAAAATTAAGTAACAACTCCACCATCTCAATGTGGCCTTGCCACGTGGCCACATGCAATGGAGTCCTTCCTTCAAAATCCTTACTCTCCACTTCAGCCCGGTTTTCTAACATAAACGTAGCCATGGCGACACGATTTTCTAGTGCGAGGATGTAGAGAGTGGAGCGGCCGTCGGCGTCTTTATAGTCAAGGTCCGCTCCCTGGCAAATGAGCAGATGGACCACATCTTTGTGACCTTCTAATGAGGCCACTCGTAAGGCGGTCTTGCCGTCGTGAGAACGATGATCCATGGCGGCTCCATTGTCGAGAAGTGCCGCGACCACAGAAACATGTCCCTCCTGCGCTGCCATTATGAGGGCATGTTTGCCATCATTGTCCACTTCGTTGGCCCTCGTACCAGCTTCGAGGAGTTGCTCCACAACTTCCCTATGGCCCTCAAATGCAGCATAATGAAGAGGGGTCCAACCTGCGTTGTCGCGATGCATTTCGTCTAAGCCCCGATCTAATAACTGGCGCACAACATCCGGGTTTCCTTGAGCAGCAGCAATGCACAACACTGTCCGACCTTCTGAGTCAATGGTATCGACGGCTGCTCCCCAGAACAGAAGTAAATTAACTACGTATGAATGTCCCATTGATGCTGCAGCTAACAGAGGAGTGCGATTGTTATTGTCCGTGTGGTCTACATCCGCGTCATATTCTAGTAGTAATTCACAAACCTCTCGATGTCCCTCAAAAGCAGCCACTAACAATGGTGTCATCCCGTCTTTGTCTCGATGATCCACCTCAGCCCCCCTTTCGAGCAAAATATTGACTACTCCTGCGTGTCCTTCACTTGCTGGCACACATAATGCAGCCACTGACAAGGCAGTCCTTCCATCGGTGTCTTCGTGATTCAATTCCGCTCCATGATCCAGAAGGTGCTCTACTATTTCTGAATGTCCCATATAGGCCGCAGCAATGAGCGCAGTCCGTCCTTCGTGGTCAACTTTATTCACTGATGCACCGTGTTCCAGTAGCTTAATGACAATTTCGTCATGTCCACCCCACGCAGCTGCACGCAGTGCTGTCCGTTGGTCAGAATCTGCCAGATCTACTTTGGCTCCTTTTTCCAGAAGAACATTCACTACTTCAGTGTGGCCGCCCCAAGCTGCTGACCGTAAAGGAGTCCATCCGTCATTGTCGGCGTGGTCGGGGTTAGCTCCGGCTACAAGCAGAGCCCTCACAACCTCAGAATGTCCTTGCCGCGCAGCAAGGTTGAGAGGTGTCTGTTCGTTTTTGTCGACAGCTTCTACATTGAGTCCACGGGATATGAGGATGTTTACCAGCTGGGCGTTGCCTTCGTACGCACCGTTATGTAACAAAGTTCGCTGATTGGCATCCAATTGAGCAAGATTTTCGGCAATTTCTAACAATTCGTCCTCGGGGCTTGGTTCGGCTGTTGTCGAGCATGCTGTAGTACTACCACCTTCCGAATCCAACGATATCCTGGCCCCAGCCTCCGCAAGCAAACGGATTACTTTTTGTTCACGAGGCATCGAAACCAGAAGCGTATCGTCCACAACGGCACCACTCTGAATGAGCCATAGGGGTAGATGGAATGCTTGGAGGGGTGGCTGGATTGTCGTTTTACTGAGATGTAGAGCAAAGTCTTGTACCTCTTCTACCGACAAATTCTTCGCGCACAATGTGTACCGCATGGCCAGCATGTTATGGCCATCAATTGCGTGGCACAAGTATTTCTGGGTACAGTGCTTAACGTCCAACAACCACTCGGCAAAGCTGTGATGAAACAAAATCTTTGTGTTATTTTTGCCGTCGATTAACAGCTTGGAGAGCAGACGCAAACGTTTATGAAAATCTTCTCGTGTCAATGATGTATTGCGCGACCACACACAAACAAATAGATCCTCTTCGCCAAGAGGTTTTCGCGCGGCAAGAATCACATTTAATATGGGCTGAATGCGGGCAAACTGTTTTCTGACGAACAACCTCTGACACAGCCACAGGTACAGCCCATTCAACGTTCCTGGAATTTCGCGTATTTCACGAAGCATTATGAAATTCTCAGCCACTCCGTCTAAAACTTTCTCTAAGTACAAAAAACAACCGTTGCTTTTGATGTGAAGTTGATTGAGCATCTCGGCGGTTTCGCGGCTTAGGTGCTGCCGTAAATGTTCCTCGTGGTCCAATCGGCTCAGGATGTATTGCTGCACGTCGCGGACCACGTGGGACTTGCGCAGGTCATCCAAACTTATTTTTCGGAAACCAGTGAACATTCGAGTGACAGATTTGCTCTGCTTGCGTGCCGAGCACACGAGGAGAAGCCACGGAGGAAACAGCTGGTGGTGATTGGCCAGGAGCTCCGCAATGGTCTTACTACCAGCTGTTTTGTCACCAGAGTTCTGCAAGTACGATTCGTCGATTGAATCAACCAAAATGAAAAGCGTCTGTTTCGGTGGTTCTATCTCGAGGAGAGGATAGATGACTCCTCTTTTGAAGGCTTCGTCCGGACTGCGCTCACACTCCGATGTATTGATCAGACTTTGTAATTCTGGATCGCAGACTTTTTCACTGTAACCCGTAATTAGCATAGACTTATTCAACTGCTGTACCAGGCCCAACACAAAATTGGCAAGAGACAGCGTGTCCGTATCGTGAGCTTGGCAGAAATGAGATGCAAGAACACGCTTGCTCAACGATCTTTGCTTTCCGTGGTTGGACGTGGGCCACACTGTCTCGCAACACAGGGCAGTCTTGCCACAGCCAGGCCCTCCCATGATTAAGGCTCCACATGTCTTGGAGTTGGGACGATTTTCCAGGCAATGGCAAATTTTAGCAAAGGCCCACTCGCGGCAGAAAAACCGCTTTCCTTGCAAAAGAGACTGGGCCATGGCAGCGTTCACACAGTCACATTGTTGCAAACAGGTAATGCACCAATCGTATAAAAACACTTCATCAGACTCTTCGATAATTCTGCCATATTGTGGATTGCGTCATCTGAAAAAAAAAAAAGACAAGTTACAAAACTGGCAATGACAAGATCCAGGAACCTTTTTGAATACCAAGCATGCCACCATTACCTCTAATTCTCGCGAAATGACCAGTACACATTTCTATTCATCATGCAAGACATTGTTTGTTAAGTAGGGCTTCGTCAAAGTGGTATTCGTATTGACAAAGATATTTTTTTACCACTTGGGGATTATTGTGGTTTATGACCATACTTTTCCTTTTTTTTCTTGTTTAAAACTGCCTTTATAAATCCTATATAACAAACCTTTCATTGTTATATAAGTGTAACAAAAGTTACTTATAACTCCACTTATAACAATGCAGTTTGAGTGTTTAGCACTCTCGCAATGCTATTGGCTTGCTTTTAAAAAATGACCTTAGTGACCACCTATGACGAAACGTCAGGCTGTGGCTAAGTTACTGAAATTCAACAGAACGTGATGTAACCACAAGCGCTGTCCCTTACTCAACTGTATAACAAACAAGACTAAACGAGTAAACAAATGACGCTCAAACTCAAAAATGTCAATACTCATCACATCAGTATTGTGAATTTTCGATAGATATTACCCGAAAATAAATATTTTCAGTCCTCCTATCTTCGTCAGCCAGCAAGAAACGTGTGAACTACAGTCGAACTACAGAGATGATTGTGGACCTCCTAAATACAGAGGGCCACAGACGAGTCAAGTTTGAATCGTTCTCGATTGAATTCGATCCATCTGAAGAGTGCATACAATTATGTAGAGTGTAGTTCACACGTTTCTTGCTGCCTGACAAAGATAGGAGGACTGAAAATATTTATTTTCGGGTAATGCCTATCGAAAGTTCGCAATATTGATGTGACGAGTATTGACATTTTTGAGTTTCAGCGTCATTTGTTTACTTGCTATTTCTGTAACTCAAAGTAAAATGGTCAGATTCTTTGCCACAAAGAAGACTGTACTTGACCAACAAGAATGGCCATTACATAGAAGAAATGACATCAGAAAAGGCAAAACTATGGTCGTAAAATAGATTTATTGTGATGTTCTCAGCTGAGGGGAAGACTCCATCAAATTATTCGTCAAATCTACCAGAAAGCTCAAAATATATGTGTTACCATGAGTGTATAAATACTAACTAGAGATGTGATAATTTGGGCATCAAATTTAATTTCAAGCAGTAGTTTTATCGTGTAAAAAAAAAATCAAGTCAACCAACTGCTGAACATAAACAGACTTGGGTGACAAAAACAAAGCAGGGGGGAAAATATCCACAAATCGAGCACAACATTACACAGAAACAATTTCTTTTGAAAAGCCAAGGTACATATGCATACACAGAATACTCTACGTTTCGAGTTACCACACTAGTTAATCAAAAATAATTTTTAGTGAAGTGTCGGGACCTCCAGAAGTGCTGTTGGCAAGCACAATAATAGTGAGGAAAATGTTAGCGTCGCCTATTTGTATAGGTGTTTCCATTCTTGTGCTTCCACTCTTGCGTTTGCCAACATCACACTTGGAGATCCCTACATTTTAACTTTTATTTTATTTTCCCTGGATTTCCCTGGTTCTGGTCTAATTTTACTTGCGTTTTGACAGTTTTGCTTGCCACAAGGGCCATATCTTACTAAATACTATATTTTTGATTGAAATAATTTTTATTTATATTACTCTATTTTTACTTCTGAGGAAGAGTTAAGTTTTAACTCGAAACTATGGGGGGGGGGGGGTGATTGAGGCTTAATGTCGCGTCGACAGCTTGGTCATTAGCGCCAACCTCAGTCACAGTGCAGTGGTCCGGGTTGCCACTGCACCACACATTACAGAGATATTATTCAAACCCCTAATCTAAATCTTGTCATACATCTGTACCTCCTGCAAAAATCGAAAAACACCGGACGGGAGGACAGACTTATCGCCCAATTGACGCGCAATGTCATGAGGAAGACAGAAACGACAATGAACACCATCAAGATGGCGACAATAAACAAGGAAGTGCCGGACCGTAAGTGGCTGTCGACACCAATAACATTCAGGAGGGTCACCCCCCCCCCGCAAAAGGAAACAGTGAGTAAGTCGAGTGTGACCAATGCGCAAACGGGCCAACACCACCTCCTCATGGCGGAAACTATAGGGCAGTGAGACGACGTAGTATTATTGTATATAACTCTACGGTGGAGCCAGTAACTGGGTTAGCTACAAGGTGCACTGGTGGGGGGAAAGAAGAGCATCTTACTGAAGCCAATGCTATTAGACTTGATTTCTTAGGCCTAAAACGCGCGATTTTTGTCGATTTGTTGGTAGTTGCAGACATTTTTAAGCAAGTAGAATCTTTTATTTTCCGATTACAACCTCGTAGCATAAGGGATTGGAGAAAACAACGGTTTTTTAAGCCTACGAAATCCACTCTCAAAGCACTGGCTTGACTAGAAGTGCCGTTGTTTCACCGTTTCAATCTAGTGCCCCTTGCAGGTATCTCTCTTGTAACCATATGACGTCACACGACACTGCTCTATAGAGCACTTTCTAGTTTAAAAATATATATATATATATATATATATATATATATATATATATAGAGGTAGGTGCTCTTTATTCCATAAAACTATCATGGACACTTCATTTCATGGGAATTTTTTCCAACTAATGGCCACCAGATTTTAGCCTTCTGCCCCTGATGATAGAGCGAGTTTAACTCATGAAAATTGTTTTAAAATGCCTTCGTGCCACAATACTCCTCGTTTGAAGGAAAGATAATTTGCTTGTTAATTTGAACCACTTTATTCTCAACTTCTGCAAAAATTTAATTAAATCTACTTTCTGAACAACAGCCAATCAAAATAATCGACTGATACAATGGCTTTACAAATTCCACAATTATCACACCCATTCTTATTTCAAACATTTTAAAATGTGAACTTCTTACGCTGGCAATCCTCCAGTTTTAGAAATTTAATATAGATCGCGCACACAGCTCGTCTTATTATCATAAATCGTATGCGCTTGGAGATTTCCTGGTTGGTTTTTGAAGCTATGCAGGTGGCGTTAAGTTTTGTTCGTTTCCACAAGCAGAATTAAATACGGACAACAACGTTAAATGAGTTTTATTTTATTTGCATCAATTTGAATTCGTTATTCAGATTTTGAATTAAAAGGAGGGGGGGGGGGGTCAGTTGGGAAAAAAAACCCAAACCCCTTAGGTGTTACACATATGTACCCACTTTTTCAATACCCGCTTGCACGACAAAATAGGACTGTAATAACTGTGAAAATCCACTTTGGCGAAATGAGTTACTACGTCTGTGATTGAAATACCACCATCGAATACTTTCACGGAAGCTTTCACATTTATCAATTTCGGTGTCTTGCAACTGGTTTTAAAGGGATATACCTCCCAGCGCCATTTTTCTCGATCCTCCACATCAAGTACGGCCATAAAGGTCTATATACTTGCCATTAGTCTTTCCCTTGCTAAAAAAACCGTTCTAAAATGTGGCGTCTAGGAGATTTTCTGTTGAATATTGTTAACTATATTTAAGAACGACCCGTTCCTATATGATCCTTTGCGCACCTACAATGACCTTGAAGTTTTATCTGTGTGTGCGCAGTACTAATTTTAATCATTTGCTAATAATTACTATGAAATCAAAAATCTAAAAAACTAATGCAGTACAAATTAAAATTAACTATTCCAATAGATCGCCGAAGCCAAAAAGACACTAGTCTAGAAAATTATACATTGTGATTTTAAAATACGAGCATCATTCCGGTTTGTGACGAAACAATTAATGCGTTCACGCTGGCTTGTCTATTAGGCGCAATGCCAAATGAGACAGTAGCTTCGTTTTTCGCTGCCAGGAACGAAGCTACTGTCTCAGTTGACCTTGGCTATGTTAAAAGCGCGGATGCGATCACATCGTTTATATTGAAAATTAATATTCGCTTCTTTTACCTTTCATACGCTTGTTTTCACAGTAAAAAATATTGTTCTCACACTATCTATGCAAATTTATGCAACTGACTATCGAAAATTTGCAGAGATTGTGAAAAGAATAACGTTTACTGTGAAAATAAGCGTATGAAGCAGCTTGCAGGTTTTTGCCAGTTTTGGCCGGTAAAAACCTGGTAAAAAAAAACAGATGATCGACAATTAGAAAGGTAACTGCCAAAACCGATTCCCCCCCCCCCCCACCCCCCTCTGGGGTGCAGCACGGTAACTTTCTTATGTGTGAAATCCAGCAGGTGCCCAAGAAGGGGAGTGAAAGTGGACGTTGCGAGATGGGGGAGGGAGGATGAGATTGTGCAGAGGTTATAAGGAAGGTCGGTTTAAGGGTGTACCTTTAAAACAGAGGACAAAATCTTTACACATTTCTATTGTGGTCAAACGCAACCTATCGGTGAAAAAGAATAAAATAAAACGCAAAGTCTACGAGGTTTTTTTGACGTCTTTAGCTTGGTGCAGGGTTGGCAGATTTTTTCCACCAAAAACCACCATAGTTTTTTCCGTCCAGGTTTCATACTAATGTCTGAAAATGAATATCCCTGAACTATCCCTGATTTCCCCCGATTTATTTCTACAAATATCCCTGACCAAAACTGTAGGGTTGTCAAGATCCAAAGGGGAAGAAGACAGCATGAAAATGGCAAAGATGGTTTATTTCGTGAGGCCTGGGTTTAGCAAGAATTGCTTATCCACGTTTCACCTCCAAAAAAACGACAAGAGCCCAAGCATACAACAAAATACCACGAACCAGTTCGTAACTCGATAACAACGGTCATACATTGCAATGTTAGTTAACCAACAATAATATCACCAACAAAAACACTTGCACTTTTTATTTTATTTTTAAATTACAGACTCAACTGCTAACTCTGCAGGCTTAGCATCATAACTGCATCTGGATGGCAAGTGCAAATTTTTCTCATTTTTTTTATTAAAAAAATGGGACAAGAAGATAGTAGCAAAGCGAGTGATACTTACGAGATCACAGTTCATTCTGAGAACGAAATACAAAAAATGCACAACAAAAAAAAAACGGTTCTAAACAAAACCATTTCATTCTGAAAACTAATATCCCTGACTATAACTGACTTTCCACCAATTTTTAATTTTTTTCCATGACTTTCCCTGACCACCTTTCATAACCCTGACTTTCCTGAGTTTCCCTGACTTTCCAGGTCGGTATGAACCCCGCCGTCCCAGCAAAACTGTTTTTTTGCCATGTTTTTGCCACTTTGGCCAAAAATATGGCAAAAATCCACTTGAAAGTCACTTTAAAAAAAAAAGCGTGCCCAACAATAGTCAAATATTGGGAAATAATAAAAGCTCCCCTTGAAACCGTCACATCGTTTATATAGAAAATTAATATTCGCTTCTTTTACCTTTCATACGCTTGTTTTCACAGTAAAAGATATTGTTCTCACACTATCTATGCAAATTTATGCAACTGACTATCGAAAATTTGCAGAGATTGTGAAAAGAATAACGTTTACTGTGAAAATAAGCTTATGAAGCAGCTTGCAGGTTTTTGCCAGTTTTGGCCGGTAAAAACCTGGGAAAAAAACCCAGATGATCGACAATTAGAAAGGTAACTGCCAAAACCGATCCCCCCCCCCCACCCCCCTCTGGGGTGCAGCACGGTAACTTTCTTATATGTGAAATCCAGCAGGTGCCCACGAAGGGGAGTGAAAGTGGACGTTGCGAGAAGGGGGGGGGGGGGGGATGAGATTGTAAACACAACTTCAAAAATCATATCTGTCTAAAGTTTCACAAATTCATTGGTTTAGTTGCTTGATTCTACAAGCATTTTTTAGCTCTTTTTTTTTGAGAATAAAATAGCATTTGCTGCTCCCATCTTAGTCACGTCATATTTTTCGACTACTTCTTCTTGCAGCAGTTCCAGTTCCTAATTTTTTATGTCTTCTGCTAATGCAGACCTAATTCCGGGCCCAAATTTAGGCGGATAAGTTGTTCATTTTTACTTGAGTTTACGCCTTTTGCCCCTTCTTACTTCACACCACCACTTTTATTTTTCACATTTTATAATTTTTCTTTACCATAAACAAATTTTCACACCATGGCAGCACCCCTGGGAGCGGTCCTCACATTACCTCCCCCGTCCCCATGCGGGCACCCCTGACCAGCTTGGGCCTGGCCAATTATGTGAAAAACGTGCTGTAGTTGGATAGTTCACGGTAGGACCTCTTCACGGACTACTGGCTAACGGTATTCAGCGTCTGGTTGTGAGCAGCACTAACAATTTGGAAGCCGTTCCCAAGTGTGCTGCAACGTGTACAGTAACAGTTTGAGAGGATGCACACCACTGGGGCTGCCCGCCTTGCTGCGAGAGCACCCACCTCTTCCTCGTGGCAGATTTGGTCGGAAACTGGAAACGGAACGCACGCGCCTAGGACGCAGTGAAGGCAATAAACCGCGTTTTGTTGGTCGGTCAGACGGTTGTGGACTGGATCATTGTAATGTCAAGTGCTGGTATGAAGACGCAATATTACATTTTGGCGCCCAATGTGGGGCTCGAGCCCACGACCCCCGAGATTAAGGCCCGTATTCTGAACGCTGACTAAAACTCGTACTGACTTGAAATGACGTCACACCTATTTAGTGCCATTTACCACCAGAACTTCTTTTGGATACATTTAGAAGAAATAGGGTGGTGAATGGCACTTAATAGGTGTGACGTCATTTCAAATCAAATGACGTCACACCTATTAAGTGCTATTCACCACCCTATTTCTTCCAAATGTATCCAAACGAAGTTCTGGTGGTGAATGGCACTAAATAGGTGTGACGTCATTTCAAGTCAAGTACGAGTTTTAGTCAGCTCCGGTTCAGGCACACGAGGAAGAGGGACAAGGAGTTCACGGCTTAAACAACTCAGGTGGCACAAACGATGTATACAATTACCTGTTACCACAAGCAGATAATGTTAGTTGTATTTTTTTTCTAATATTTTCATATGGAAATCGGAACTTTCTACCACATTTTCGAAAAGCAACTATTGTGAATGCGCTGTTGGTATGTAGCTTTCATGTTTTGTCCCCACCACCCAAACCAAATTTGGAGTTAAGACTAAGAGCAGCCGCCAAGTTTTCAAAAAAGGACGGCCATTGAAAGTAAGATATCATTCAACCGGGGAAAGGCCACCAAGGTTAATCCTATTAGCTACCACTTGGCTCATTACCCTCTTGTTGGACTTAGAACTGTACAAGCCTATAGCTCTGACGTTTATATTTATTTATTCAATTCGTCGTATTTTGAGATAACCATAACGTCGCATTTTGAGATAACCATAATCACTCCAGCCCCCCCCCCCCCAAAAAAAAAATTAAAGAACAGGGCAATGCGCCAAGTTTGCAGGCTAATAGGATTAACCTTGGTGGCCTTTCCCTGGTTGAATGATATCACTACTTTCAGAGTCCTACCCGCTTTGGAAAGTAGGCGCTTCTACGATTTTTGGTTTTGGGTGGATGTCACAACTTTTATTAAACTATTCTGGTACATTTTAGCAATGAGGGGTGCCTATATCCATTTGTTAGACACAGAAATTTTAAAATTTTATGAGAAAATAAGCTACATACGTTCCGATTTAAAAACTCTGGGTGGACGCGAATGGAAAAATTCATTCTGGTAAGCAGTCGGCAGAGTTTGTACATAACAGACAAAACCATTTTCAAGGCCTTATCAAGGCTTTTCAAATCAATTTAAAGCTAATCTAAGGCTCTTTACACAGTCAATTATGATAATTACTTTTTAAATTCCAATATTTTGTTAGATGCTATCAGTGTTGGCACCATTGTGGTCTTAGTTTAATTTTAAAATTTGCAGCAAATATCATCTCTGTAACAATTATATAATTTTTTAGCTTGCAGTAGGGAGCTAAACCGTCGTAAACTATGTGAATATAATTTCCTCCCTCCCACAATGAACCGAGGAGGATACAGCAACCATCAGTCATTAAAATAGCACTTGCGCTAATGTCCCTTCTGGCAGAAATTACTTGCACTGCAAGGCACCTCTCTCTTTCAGTCTCCGGTCGAATCAGAGGGAAACATCGTTAGCAAAAAAAAAAAAAAAATTCGGCTTACAAACTATCTAATTTTATAATATCTATGTATATATTTGGCTTAATGAGCGGACTTTGTGAGGGATCGTGATTAAACAAACAAAGCTTCAATAATGCTGGCTATTAGAGCCGAGAACAATCACCCAGAGGGCGAGCGGGTTCATTATTGGCACGGTAGCAAAGAAAAAGGGCGAGCAGCCGACACTGCGCTCTAACAATTATCAAGAAACACAACATTGCTTCAATAAAACATGGTTCATGCTCATATCTGAAAATGAATATCCCTGACTATCCCTGATTTTCCCTGACTTATTTCTTCAAATATCCCTGACCAAAACACGTGGACTTTTTTTTTTCAATTACACAGAGTCAGCTGCTCATTCTGCAGCCACACATCATAACTACATCTGGAAAGCTGCAAATGTTTCTCTTTTTTTTCTTTAGTTTAAATAATAGGACAAGAAAGTAGTAGCAAAGCAAGTGGAACTTACTAGCCCACACGGTTCATTCTAAAAACGAAACTAAAAAATGAAAAAAATGGTTCATACAAAAACGGTTTTAGAAAAAAACGGTCCATTCTAAAAATGAATATCCCTGACTATCACTGACTTTTAATCAATTTTCCATTTTTTCCCTGACCGTATTTCATATCCCTGATTTTCCAGGTCGGTATGAACCCTGTAATGCTGAATATTACAGCCACGTTGAAAAATTTCAAAGTTGGTTGAGTTACAATCACTACATGCACGTTCGTTACTGCGGGCTTTTCACACTTTCACTTCCGTTTTCATAAACCGGAGAAACAGGCAATTCAGCCACTCAGCATTGCCCGCCACTGAAAACGTTATTTACTTCCTTAAGAAAACAAAACACCAGGGATTCCAAGGAAGGGGGACAATACGCGGAGGAGCGGGACAGGGAATGAGGGAGGGGACCAGAGTGTACCAGGGATGCTGCAGGTGGGTATCTGACCACAATGGAGAATGTGAGGGGAGGGAGGGGGAGAATGGGGGCTCGAAAAGGGGAGGGTTCGCCGGCCATTTTTATTTCATGCTCCCCAATAAAGTATTTTGCTCACGCATGCGGGAATCAGCTAGAATGGCACTATGTTACGCCGGGGAACCTACAATATTAACCGCATTCCAAACATAGTACTCTATACCACGCGCCATGGCTGTTTGCTGTGACGTGCATATCAGGTAACTGGGCTAGTCCAATTAGACGGCCAAACAGCAGTTGGTCTCGTTCGACATTGGCTAACTCGTGGTGACGTCACGGCTAACAGCCATTGCGCATGGTTTAGCAAACCTCAGGCGATTTGAAGACCCCGACAACAAAATCTACATTTTTCAGGGTTTTTCACGCCTTGAATTTTCGGTTTTCATACTTACGGCTTCTCGAGGAATTCATTGCCGTGTACGAACCCGGAGTCGGATTCAGACGATTAGCACGTGCCTGTCGAGGCCTGCAATGCACTATGCACACAACCACTTTATTACAGTACTAGCACCGATCGAAGCCGACAGTCAGTATCCGAAGTGACGTGCACTGTGCACGTACCATCCCTTACGAGTTCAGAACTACTCGGGCCTAATCTATTTACCATATCGCACTCACTTGGAGCATATACACCGCACCGCTAAATAAACCACAGTTCTTTTCCGAGCTCCCACACAAGGAACCAGACAGAAAACCCATTTGTGAGAAGAGAACACGTTCACGGATTCCACACGCGATCGAGCCACTACACAAAAGTACGAAGTACGTGCAAAAGAGAGGATGTTTGATAGCAGCCCCCTACTCCGCCCACACCTAGCTACGAGCTTTTAAGTCCCACCCATCCCTAGCAACGATCGAAACTCATTCTTTTTGGGCTGTATACATTCAAGACGTGGCACTGGGACTCAAATCGAAAATATCGAACTGTTTCCTCCCCCCTATTGACAACAACCTAGAACTTTAATCTTGGCTTCTTGCAGCAAGCGACCAACACACAATAAATATGAATGACTTTCGCTACCTTTCACGTCTATTTCTGTCATTTTATTGCAGTGGGGGAATGCAAGAAAAGAATCTTCCTTCATATTGGTTTTATGCACCAATATTGCAAAAATAATAATAATAAAAAAAGTTAAGTCATGTGGACAGAAAATAGAACAAGAACGAATTTGGAAACTTCCTGTAAATTTAAAGCAGCTACAAACTAAAATATAGTTCAATTTCAATCGATACCACACAGGAAGTAATAGGAAGGCCACGCTAGATGATAAAGTCACTGATTTAAATCATTCGATTCCTTAAAAATAGGGGGTCAGCAGGCCCGGACTGGCATAATACCGATTTCGCATTGGTAAATTCAAGTGGCCCTGGCCGTGCAAAGGAGGGCTGGGCACCGTTTTATTAATCAATGAGAAATCGGGCCAGTATTTCGAGAGCCGGCCCGGCCAAGACCGCTTTATTAACTAACGTGAAATCAAATTAGGACGGAGCCGGCTGGCACCGCTTAAATCAGAATGGTTTATGAATGGTGCTGCAGTGTAGCGGCAGAAAGTGGAAAGTGTCAACTGCCACAAACCGACACGAGGTGGTGATATAAATCGTGATCAGCGAGCCGTGGAATTGACCAACGCGAAAGCGGGCCGGGCAGACCAGCACTGGCCCCGATTGGCACTGGCCGGCCTGCCCCGGTCTGGCCTGGCCGCTTGAATTTACCAATGCAAAATCGGTATTAGTGCCAGGGTGCCAATGGCACATGGGTCCTCCCGTAGATTTGCATGGGGGCCTTTTTAGATTTTATAACTACAAGTGAAATTTCTGGTAGTGATGAATTTTTTTTTCGTTGTTGTCATTTCCTGGTTGGTCTTAAATTTGGTTCCTTCCCTGATCATTTCATAGCTGTCTTTAAATTAAATTAAAGGGGGTGACGGTAAAGGCAGATTAGCCTCTAGTGTCCATTTTTAAAAATGGAGACATTTTGTCAAAAGAAGACTTCCAGTTATCAACACTGGACGAACCGACAATGTCTTGTGCCAGTCCATTCCACAGACTGACAATTTTCTGTGAAAAAACGCCCTTCCCTTTCTTAGTTTTGAGAGATTTGGACAGCAGTTTTGAGGAAAACATCAGTAAGTCATATCATGTCATGGGGGGGGGGGGGGATGAGGCTTAATGGCGCGTCGACAGTGTTGTGTGTCATTCATGGTCATGTGTTTACTCGTCCTAACCTGCAGTCGCAATAATAAAAATACCAATTGTACCCTAATCTGGAACCAGCATCACGGCCATTCCTTACCTTCACACCAACGCATTGCCGACTGAGCTATCATTACACGGATTTTAAGGGGACGTCTGCTTACAAATCTCTTGGGCTGGTGAATTTTGCAGTGCAAAAGTTCACCAAGCAGGGCGTTGTATTCTATCAAATAAACCAATCCGACGCTAGTTCTAAATAAGGTTGGTGATTTCACGATACTTTGGTATTGTGCGACACTTGTTTTTACCGGTATTAGTACGGTCAGGTTATTCAAGAAAACGGTGTATAGTCTGAACTATAATATCGCCAAGTATTGCCTTTTGATTGGTCCTCGAGTCGAGCAAGCCCCAGCCCAGTGGTCAGCGTCCCCAGCAACCACGTGAACGCCGGTTGGAAATCCATAAATCCCATTTATTACGAGACTTAACAGCTACAGTGCTTCATCATATCTTGGTGTACATTCTAATCCAACACATTCGACTGATCCAACAGTACGGCGTGCACAGTGAGTGATAAAAGGCTGAAAAATATTTGGTGAAATTATCATATATCGCAGTATTAGACCGACCACTCACATTCAGGTCGAAAATTATAGGAATTTTGACCAAAAATATAAAAGGAATTTATTTGCACAATCATAGAATACCAAAATTGAAGATAACTATCCAATTGCTTTTTAATCTGGTCTTGGGTTGATTTCATCATAATGAAGGGTGAAATTATGCCCCTGATTAAATAACTTAAGCGCTGGAAAAAAATATGTTCCCAAACCAGGACTTAACGAGCGGGGATTTACGGCATTACTAAACGGATAAGTCTGGATAGGTCAAACAGATAAAAATACAAGAAATTGTACGGAAATATAGGACATAGAAAATTTCGTTGAATTATATAGGAACATATAGGATTGCTAAAAAATATAGGAAAATACAGGATGAGTGGCCAGCCCGCAAAATCCTGATGAATCCTAATCGAAAATTTTGACATCTTACATCCTCATAAAAAAATAGAGACCTCCCCTTAAGGCAGTGACTTTTTTTTAAGAGGGCCTCTGGATCGGCATCTTAAAAAAAGTTGGGTCTTATTTATTTATGATTTATTTTTGTGTGTGGTGGAGGATGTGCTGCAATTTCCTCGGGCGATAACGATTTTCATCCCCCTTCAAAAAAAATCCAAAGAACGTATTTTCAGCCTAAATAACTTTACGAAGCTTTCAGCAGGTGAAAGATAGAGGAGACTGGACAGAATGTTCGATAATATATTAATGGTGAACTCATTAATAGCTATTAGATAATCAATATTGATAACTTAATTTTTGAAGGTTGATTATTTAGCTAAGCCAGTCATCAGTGCATAATTAGACAATTAACATTAATCGATAATTTGGCAGCACGTCTCAACACAGACACATGCAATGTTTCTGCAAAAATGCCAAATAAAATAAAAATGCCATTTCATGCTCAATGGGAAAAGGCAGGTGGGGTTGGTGAACGAAATGTCTAAGGGGTCAATTATTTCTAAAAAGGCTTAAAAGATTTTTTGTTCTTGTGTGTTAGTTTGTACACATTGGTTTTTTGTGCGTAGTGTGTCCGAAA
>JAHWFP010231555.1:0-18327 GCA_023313725.1 Lithobius niger
AAAGACATGGGAAGATGTTGTCTCTAATTGTACCATCAAGAGCGATAGCACACAGGCACGTCTGGCACATGGACTGTCAAACGAAAAAGTGACGACCAGCAGCCTGGTACTAGCGTGCCCAAGGGTGTACTGAGGAACGGTATGAAACTCTTGGAAGTGTTTGACAGTGAATTGAACATTTTAAAGGATAAAAGGTAGAAAACAGGAACGCATTTTCAGATAATAGTGTAAAAGGAACATTCATAAATGTGACTAAACTATAAACTCAACAATGCCCTCATAAGGAATCAAATACTGTTAGTGGAATGCCTCTTTATGAAGCAGTGGTGTTATTAACAGACTTCGAGCAATTTTTTTTCCATTTTCATTAAATTTGTTCATTAAGTAACTTTTACGTGAGGAAAATTGTCTGTAACTTATTTGGGTGGCTCCTAATTGCGTATTTGCATCTATTAATCAATTACTGCAGTTTGTTTACACTTACGTTGTTGGAGTAGGGCTGCGAACAGAAGGATATAGGCTGCTGCTGTCTGCAGGAAGTTCCAGGTACAAATTGTTGAACTTATGGGATATGTTTGCTGTGAGAGGCCTGTAAGCAAATGCTGTACAGTAAGCAGTTAAGCTTGTGCGATGATAAAAGTCAAGAATTTTCTTCCTGCAGAAAAAAAAAAATGAAAATTTTAACACTGCTTAATATTAGTTTTTACAATTCTAAAATACTAAACTTCAGTGTATGCTAAAATCGTTTCGATTCACTTTTTATGCCTGAAATTAATTTAAAATCATTAAATTCTATTTTAAATCTTACTTAGATAAGTTTAGCTATATCACTCGCTAGGAGCGCTGCCATCGCGTCGCATATAATGCTAGCACAGCAGTCTTTATCTGTCATATCATTTAGAACCTTCAAGTTTCGCTCTGGAAACTGCTGGATTCTAACGGGGAGGATGGGTGGATTCTACTTACGGTAAGTGTTTTAGGATAGCAACAACATTAAAATACCAGGGTCATCTGGTAGATTTTTGTTTCTGTTGCCTACACGAAAACATACACAACCTGTCTTTTTAACATATTTCTCCTTTAGAGTGGTCAAACCGTAGTGAAACTTGCAGGCTTCCCTGCCAGGCCCGTAGCTTATCCTTTGACCATGAAAGGTCGAAACGATGACAAGACTGGAAAGGGGGGGAATCTTACTTCTTGTAATGCATAACTGACAGTTGCAGGCACAACAGAAGTGCAGGCGACCTGTGCCACTCTAAACGTCGTAAGGCCCAGATGGCGTCCCCTCAGTCAAAAACTGGGACAAAATGTAGTGGTGCTAAGATGAAGATATGCAGTGCCTGTAAGCGGTGGGTGGCTTGGTCGAATTGAAGAATGGGTCTGGTGATAGAATGGTGTAGTGGCGCAGGCCGCAAAATGGCGAGGCCCAAAGAGATAACAGTCAGTAAATGACTGAAAAGCAGAAGCCCAGAGGATGCGAAGTCGAAAGGGCAGAGCGGCCAGAAACAGCAGGCGGAAGTTATGAAGTAAATTTGAAACTTTTAAGTGGTGGGTCATACCTATAAACCCTCCAGTGTTATTTTTTTGTAAACCAAGTTGTGGGATAAACCTGAAACCCTGTAGTGTGATATACTTATTGTTAAATAGAGCTTATTTTCTGCTATGAATATTGTACCCATAGGAAGCCTTTTTCTAACCCGCATCGCAAGCTAGGTTAAAGTTGGACAGCTAGATATTTTTCGGTATTTTCATAGCTAAAAAAGTGATACAACGGGACATAACACGGACTAGTTAGGGGCGTATTACCGGAATAGTTGGGAATATCATTGCTTTTTAACTAGTTAAACTATTTATATTTTACGAATTTCTCGCAAGAAGATGTGCGTGCGGACAGTAATATATTTTTTTTTTTTTAATTGTATACTTTAAATTATGTTACACAAAAGAATTAGCAGCAGGAACAATCCTACAAGAGTCATTTCGACTTCCTGTTGAAGGTTTTTAGGGTTTAAGTAAACAGTTTAAGTAAAACAACCTTTTGAAGAGCCTTTATACTTATTTGATGGATTTCTATGAATTCATTTGCTTGTGCGAAATTATAGTAGGTAATATCCCAAGAGCTAAGGAAATTATCGATACTTTTTTTTTAACTCGAGTGTTTTGGCCCCTACAAACTCAAGAGTGCTATTTAGGCAGACATTAATTTCACGAGTGTGGAAGCACGAGGGAAATTATCTGCCAATAAATAGCACGAGTGAGTTTAATGGGCCAAAACATAAGTGTTGAAAAAAATTTGATAATTTCCAATAGCTCACGGGGTATTTAGTTAAAGAATTTCTCTTCATTTTTCATTATTTAGCATTCTAAATTACGTATGCAGAAATAAAAAAAAATTTATAAAAGTCGCTGCTGCCCTCCAAATATTGGCGCGCCTATTTGCACCACTGCCGCCAGGAATGAAATTGAGATTTGCTGCCGCTTAAGTATTTTTCATTGGCGCACACCTCCACAAAGATATTTACTTTAAACAATTACGTAATAATGAAATAGTAAATGTACATATTTTGACTTTTCTAAAATTGAAGAGTAAGTGAAAAAAATAAATAAATACGTACTGTAGTGGAGCGTAATAAATTTCAAAACCTAGCTGAGAATTTGTTGCTAGGTTACGTTAATGTTAGGCCTAACGACGCAGTCCGGCTAACGAGCTTCGCCACCGGATTCTACGTGTGGCTGCAGGCGTTGCTAGGTTACGGAAACGAACGACACAGTGAGTATTTAGAGAGAAAGGCCTTCCGGATTGTTTTTGGTAGGAAAATACATACTTTTATTTGAAATGAATTCAACAAACGTGTCGTAACATGTCAATTGTGTAACGTTAAAAGCGAGTGACTACCGAAAGCGTATCAACTTCAGAAAGAGCTCGACATGTTTTGCACGGTTTTGCATTACACTGCGTCAACCAATGAAAGCTACAGGATATTGCCTAACTTATTTAGTTTTAAATTTAGCCAATGAACATCGACTTAACAGTGATAATCATGCAGTAGCTTTTGAAAGCTTATCACTATAAGTAGGTTGTGATTGGGCGATTTTAGTACACGATCAAGTGAGCAAATTTCTGTCAGGGAAATTCTCGATGTAATTTTGCATGATTTGATACATGGCTTGTCAGCCTAGTTATGCGCATGTTTTGTGTGCCCTAACTTTGTAGGTATTTCATTTCGATATCATGGATCCCCAATAAAATCTTCCATGTTGTGGCATAAAGAAGCCTTCAAAACTCGATTGGATAGGCAGCCTAACTCCAAAAAAAACCAGCAAACTGAGAAAATCCAACTTTTTTTTTTTCATTCGTATAGGCCATTTCCAAAACGGGGCGCCAGAATTGTACCGACACAGAGTTATGTTAACTCCGGAATTTTCTTAAATACTGACCCCTGTGTGGACCTGGAATTACAGTAACTCCGGATTCGTAATTTTCTTTAAAAGTGTCTGAAACAATCTAGAATTGTAGTAACACGGAATTACCATAAGTAACATCCCTGCCATGCTCGCTGCGGCTATACATATAACATCAGAAATCACAACCATATTAATGTCAAATTAGACAAGAGTTAGGGTAATTCCGTGTTACGACAATTCCGGATTATTTCAAACACTTTTAAAGCAAATTAAGAAACCGGAGTTACTGTAATTTAAGAAAATTCCGGAGCTAACATAACTCCTGTCGATACACGTCAGCGCGCCGGCAAAAACACCGAACTGTTTCTTCAATAGCACATCTGTTTCTTCCTCAGCACATCGTCAAGTCCCTTACTTAAGTATGCTGATGATGTGGAACTTAATGGTAAGGCCACTACAGAACTTGAACATGAAACGTTAAATAAGTAATTGAAAATATTGGCAGCTGGTCATTAGCATGGCAGCTGCCACTTGTTGCAGACAAATGTTTCCTCCATATAGGAAACAGAAATCACTTTTTCCCATATTTATTAGATTCTAACGTTGAATCAAGATCACAGGTTAAAAACCTGCGTGTTTGGCTTACTAACTACCCACGTAAAAGATATTATTAAAACGGCAAATCAACGTTCAGCAATGATCAGACGTTGTTTTACTTCAGGAGATTCAAGAACCCTTACATGGGCATACAAGGTGTATGTCCGTTCAATTCTAGAATACCGTAAATCCTCTATTTGTAGCCCAGGCTACTGGTTAAAAATCAAGCCATTTTGAACCGACTACTACACAATTTAGAAAGAAATTTACTGTGTCAATACGTGTACAACACATGTCTGACATTAGAAACGGTAACTAATATCACATGAATTGATTACTCTTTAATAAACCTAAACCAGGCAGTAACCATAATAAATAAGAATTTTTTTTCAACATCAAGTCATATTGAACGCGGCTACAACCGGTGACGGCTACAACCGGAGATGGCTACTATTAACTGGGAAAACACCCG
This sequence comes from Lithobius niger, assembly GCA_023313725.1. NCBI lineage: Eukaryota > Metazoa > Arthropoda > Chilopoda > Lithobiomorpha > Lithobiidae > Lithobius > Lithobius niger. The sequence continues at coordinate 4,475 of JAHWFP010231555.1, forward strand.
GCTACAATTGAGAACCTGGTCATAAATAGAGGATTTACGGTACGCCAGTCCAGTCTGGTCGCCTTTTTTAATGAAGAACATAGAAGCAACTGAGCGAGTGCAATGTAGATTTACAAAATCAAATGGTAGGCTTTACACTCACTTAACTATCCGGAACGTTTGAAAACCTCAGGACTTGAGAAACTTGAATCAAGACGTCTTGAAAGGCGGGTTGTCATCAAATTAACGTTGCAGCATGTAGCCCTATAGAGTTCTCTCTCGCAGCAATCAAAGGAATGCACATAGCAAAACTTTTAAACGCAACAAACAAGCCACGTAACTCCTTTGGTATGCCCTCGTGCACATGGAAACAAGCTGTATTGATTAACAATATTATTGTCACTAGATGGCGCCAGGAGATTTTCTTCATATTTTTCCATAGTGCCATCTAGTGACATTAGTATCATTAATCTCAGCGAAAAAATGAACCATCTTCTACTTTGAATGTTCGATATCAATCGATCACAATTTTAACGCTCAAATTCAAAAACAAAAATACTCTCAGTACGGTATTTTGCGAATTTTCGATAGGCCTAATAGTCCGAGTGGTGTTAATTTCGGTCTCTCCTATCTTCTTCAGGCTTCCTTTCTTGTGCTTGCTTCTGTTTTACATTGTCATGAGTGCCAGTGTTTTTGAAAATGCGCGGAAACCGTTGCCTACTGTACTTCTCGCGTGTCGTCTGCTTAACGCTCGCAAGATCCCATTTGCGCGAGAGGTGTGCCCCCAACTCTTTACTGATCAGGAATCTGATGTTAGGGTTTGACGGCCCTTGTAGATTCATGAGTTGTTGTCCGCTCGCCACACAGTGTTGAATCGCCAGCGATTCAAGTCCTCTTAGATGTAAATCCCTCTTACTATTAGACACCAGCAGAGTAGTTGTTTGGTCCCAATCGATTTTGTGCTTAGTACTCATGCGGTGGGTGGCTATGCTGTTTGCTTCATACTCGTTTCTTACGTCAGACATATGTTGTTTCACTCGAGTGTGGATTCCTTTTCGTGTTTCTCCTACATAAACTGCTTCGCACCCACCGCATGGTATACAATATACTCCCACTGGCGTGTCGTGAACTTTCTCCAGCTCCTTTTCCATCTCATGTTTTTCTTGAGATCTTACATATTTCACTCCTGGATCTTCTCGATGTTGACTTAAGAGCATTGATTTCAGGTTCTTCCCTTTCTTCATGTAAGTCTCGAATCCCTCTTCCTTCAAGATACGTTGTACTTGTTCGCTCACCCCTCTCACAAAGGTAAGTCCAATTCTGGGTGTTCCTACTTTCTCTTTAGTCTCCTTGCTAGGTACTTCGATCTCCGTCATTCTCTTTTTATTTCGTCGGATCTCCAAGGCCTCTTTAATCAATCGGTTCAGGAGTCCTGGAGGGAATCCTCTGTCTATGTACTCCCCTTTTGCCCCGTTTAGATCGTATTTTGCTAATCTTTCACTGCTCGAATGTTTGACTATCCGGGAAAACTCGTTCTTGGCGATGTTACGCAGCTGACCCTCCGGATGTCCCGAGTTATACGGGATTCCTCTCCCTGTTGATGTTGGCTTTACGTATGGTTCGAAGGAGATGGTACCATCATCTTCACGGCTTAGCTTAACATCAAGAAAAGCTATGGTGCCGTCTTTTTCTTGCTCAGATGTGAATTTAAGATCTTTTTTCCATTGATTAAGGCTCTGAAGCACATTGCCTATTCTCTCCTTTCTCATAATAGCATACACATCGTCCACGAATCTCTTCCATACACGAATGCTTGGTTCTTTTCTTTGGATGAACAGGTCGAGGTGTTGGAGCACTAACTCAGCAATGATAGGTGAGCTTGAGAATCCCATTGGTGCCCCACTGGATTGCCAGAATGTATTTTCCTTAAATTTCACATATATCGAGGAGAGTAACACTTTCAGTAGAGCGCGATCTTTTTCGTACTCGTCTTCAGGTATCTTATGTAAAGCTGCCGACTCGTCAAGCATCTCGAGTATGAGTCTGTGGCTGAGACTCGGAAATAATTTTTCCACATCGAAGGAAATCATAATCTCGTCCTTTTCCATCTTCACATCTCGTAGAGTGGTGAGCAGATCTTCGGTATGTTTTAATCTGGAGGGATTTTTCACGTACTTCACTAGTCTCTCAGCCATCAGCCAATCAAGCTGCTGTGCCGGGCCACCCTTAGCGGACGTAATGAGTCTAAGTGGCATACCTTCTTTATGCACTTTCACTTGTGCAAAGAACACAGGAAGACGTTGTGGTAGATTTGGCCTAAGTTTTTCCTCCTCATTCTTATCAATAAAACCCTCTCTCCTTAGTCTGTCAAGACTAAAGACGAGATCACTCACTGGTCTATTCCCCAATTCTGGTTCGGTTTCCGCATATAACCCTGACTTTCTAATGTCCTCAAGTACCATCCTGTCATGCTCACTGGAATCCAATACTACTGTCATGTTCGCCTTGTCCGCTTTGCAAATCGTCAGCTGTGTGTTATTCTTCAGACTTTTCAATGCCTCCAACTCCTTCTTGGGAAAATTCACTTTTACTCGAGGGGACTTCTCTAGTATCCTTTGCTGTAGTTTGAGGCGCGTAACAGCCCCGAATGTGTACCCATCTAGCAACAGTTGAACCTCGAAAAAAGTTGAAAATCGATTGGGACCAAACAACTACTCTGCTGGTGTCTAATAGTAAGAGGGATTTACATCTAAGAGGACTTGAATCGCTGGCGATTCAACACTGTGTGGCGAGCGGACAACAACTCATGAATCTACAAGGGCCGTCAAACCCTAACATCAGATTCCTAATCAGTAAAGAGTTGGGGGCACACCTCTCGCGCAAATGGGATCGTGCGAGCGTTAAGCAGACGACACGCGAGAAGTAAAGTAGGCAACGGTTTCCGCGCATTTTCAAAAACACTGGCACCCATGACAATGTAAAACAGAAGCAAGCACAAGAAAGGAAGCCTGAAGAAGATAGAGACCGAAATTAACACCACTCGGACTATTAGGCCTATCGAAAATTCGCAAAATATCGTACTGAGAGTATGTTTGTTTTTGAATTTGAGCGTTAAAATTGTGATCGATTGATATCATTAATCTTTATAGCATACTCAAGCTGCATGAGGGCGTAGCAAATTTTTACTCAATAATTCAGAAGGAACGTAGCTTGTTTGTTGTGTTTAAAGATATTTCTTTGTGCATTCCTCTGCTTGTTGTGAGCAAGCACTAGAGAGAACTACAAAGCACTTAACGGCACTTGATGCTCCAAACTTTAGTTTGGTGGCAACCCGTCTTTAAGGCCGACTTAATTTTAACGTACTGCATCATTAATGGAATTGTTGATATAGATGCTTCAAAGTTTTTTCAACTACGAGGCACATGTAAAACCAGGGAATATCGCTTGAAATTGATTGTAAGGCGTGTTGACTCGGATTGTTGTAAATTTTTCTTTTCCAAATGTGTTGTGGGGACTTGGAGTAAGTTACCCGATGAGTTTACGAATGTACAGAATACAGACCATTTTAGGAGCAATCTCCTGAATTACAGTTTGGCAGGATTCTTGCGTCGTTTGAAATGGTGAGGCGTATCGCACATGACTGAATATTGTATTTTAATTAGTATAAGATTATTATTGATTTGATATATAAAATGTCGATGTATAGTAATTTACTACGAAATTTTATTGGTTGCAATCAAGTATTTTCTCAACCCTCAGCTAACCCATAACCGCCTAGATACGAACGTTCGCCTTCAACGTATAACAGCAAAAAACTAAGTCCCAGCGCGAGCTTTGTGAGGGGTCCCCGGGGACCCCGAGCAAAGCGGGCAGTCACAGCTCAGTGGTCAGCGTCGTAGGCTCCAAACCAAGAGAATGCCGGTTCGAATCCGAGAACCGACCCAAGTACCACATGGACTCAAAAAGGGTCTGAAAGTTTTTTCAGGTGGTTATGGGCTAAGGTTAATAAGAAAAGTGTATTTTTAGCATTTTAAGAAGAATATTTTAGTTTGGGAAAGGTATTAGTGGCAATTGCCCTTCCTCTGCCCATTCGTTATGAACAAATTCATTATCATTATTATTAGGCTATTAAGCTCCATCAGTTCTCAACTAATTCAAATTCTGTTTGCGCCACATTATCATTTTCTTTGAACTTTTCATTATCTACAGTCCTGCGGAAAAATCTTCCTATTTCCAATTTTCCAGAAGAACAAACATAAACAATCACCGGAAAAATGTTGATTTTACCGAAGATGCAATCGACCGAACCCACAAATTGTAAATTTGTAAAATCTCTTTTTAGGCGAAAAGCCACTTAGATCAGTGTCAGTAAATAGGCATTCTCAAATCTTATGTGCTTAATTATTCAGTGTTTAAGCCTTTTAATTTGAATCTTGAAGTTCAAATCTCCGTACAGGACGTGTCATTGGTGCCGATGTTTACAGAATACATTTGCCTTTTTTCCACTTCAACTATAAAATTAATTGCTTCTTTATTTGGCATTAACATATATAAATGCGTTTTATCTACTCACTTTCAACTTCATTTTTATTAATTCAAAGTCCAGGTTAACTCGACCTCATGGTCCAACAGTGTTGCTTTAAAAACTGAACACTACCGTATACAATCTGTCAGACCTGTAGTGACTATTCCTTCACTTTTAGCGCCAAACCGATGTGACCAGTTCCTTCCACCAATAAGCCTCCTGCATTCGGCATCAGGTAGGCTCTATAATCCAATCCAGAGGGCCGTGACCAGGGTAGCTCCCTCGTGCGCCAGCGGTTTGGTCTGCTGGATCTGACCCGCTTGTATGAAATCCCAGCAGTACTCGATAGCATAGCTCAGACAGAAAGCCAAACAGTCACTACGCTCGTCTGGACGTTGAGATGTTTTCCAATGCAGAACATTGCCATGCCGGGCAGTAAGGTAGTAGCTAGAACTTGTTTAACTTTCAAAGTGATTATTTAGTCCTATAATTCTAAATTCTTAGTTTATAAAGTAAAATTTGATTGTTTTTTTTGTAACATTATGGGGACATAAAGTTTCGGCACTTTGGTTCTTAAGTTTCCCCATTAATTTTAAGAGTTTTCAAGGGTCCCTTCCTAAAAATCCAGCTTTTATTTTATTTTAAACCATGTGTCAAATTAATCTAAGATTCACTTAATCTTTTCGTAGTTGTTTTGAAGCATGGTTTTCTTCAACTTGCATAAGGGGGTCCTGGTTGGCTACGGTAATTATTGTTTGAAATTTGATTACTTGAAAAGCACAGTCTTCTACATTCAGTGGGACACTAATGTGATCAGAGTTCTTTGGAACAACCACTTCATTTCTTTTCGAAAAGTTACAAAGTGTGACTTTAATGTAAAAGCTGAAACGAACTTGTACATATTTCTACTTGAAATGTTTAAACTAACTGTTTTCATTAAACCAAGAGTTGAAAAATGCAATTAGACTTCTCGAAGTTACTTTGATTAGACGGCTAAAGTGAGGTTAGTTTTATATTGTATTTAATTTAATTAATTAAACTCAGGATTGTCAGTAAATTTAACTACCCACCGTGGTGGCAGTTTTCTATCCAGACTTAATTACTTTAAAGCCCCAGCTTGACGCTCAACCCCTCTTCGGGTCTGTAGTAACGCTATGCTTGAATTTAAAAGTCAACTATAGTCAGAAAGTAAGCTAAGATTCGCCGCAACTGCTAAAACTCCGCCCGTCGTAGCAGCCAATGGTACACTGATTTTTACGTTGACTTAATTGCTTCCACGTCAAAATTTTTTTCGCTACGGTGTGATCGTCGTGTAGCTCACAAATTTCACATCTTTCTTCAACAAAACTACACTTTCTACATGCAAGAAGAAGATCTTTAGGCATTTTCCTACAGGACCATTCTTTAAAAAATCCTGAAGCCAGAAGATCAAGAAGGTGCGCAGAATTATCCAACGTTGTCAAACAATGCCAACTTGCCAACAAGCCGGGAAAAATAGCAACAAACAGTACTACGTATTACCCTAATCACGTCAATGCCCAAAGCGATACGACTTAACCGGATAATTTGCTCTCAATATAATGGATTGCAAGAGCAGTGCTCCTAGAAGGAGATTAGCTAAACTAATCTAAATAAAATTGAAGTTGAAATTTAAAGATTTTAAATTTATTTTGGGAATAAATTAGCAAAAAGAACCGATTTTAGTCCGTACTGAAGGTTAGTATTTTGCAGATAATACGAAACAACAAGTTGGTGCAACTCTTCATTTGGATGAAAATAAAATATGAAATATATAGTACCTGTCGGTTTCAACAAGAGAGCATAGATCATGACCATCCCAATATTCACTGGAAGAATCTAGAATGATATCACCAGTGCCTTGGGACATCAGCTGCAACATTCCTGAAAGCAAGTTTTATCATTAGTGTAATGCCTCATGGTGGTTCAATGTACCAAGTTTGTTTTTATATGACGACTACTTCAGCTAAATTCTGTACAGTATATAAAAGTTAATATGCTGCAAAGGAACAGGGCTGCAAATAAGAGGATGCAATGATGCAATTTGAACCCCACGACCCCTACACATTCAGGGATAGAAGTCACTCTTGAATAAAAACGAGAAAAAAGTAACAAAGCACCCAGATTTGTACATTTTTTAGGGTTTTAATGGATTTGTAGAAGCCTCGAAAAAATCGGCAATCGCCATTTACAGTGGCAATAAGACATCTGTAAATAAAAATAGATCAGTGGTTCCCTCCTCCAACAGACTCGTGTGCTCGAATTTCAAAATGAAGTGACGTGACTCGTTGTGAGTGTTTTTTTGTGAAGGTCACCGAAAATTTAAATGGGCATTGAATTAAATGTTTCTTGTTATGGGTTGGTGTGTTTTTGCTTCATTGACACATTAAGGAGGTTTGCAAAGCCAAAAAAAATGAGGAAATCAGCTGGAATGAGGACGGCTTTCATACCTGCATGCCCAGTTAAGGTCCCAAGTGTCAAGAAAAACTGTACAACAAAATCCAAAAATAAATAGTGTAAAAACATCAAAATACCAGGGGCACCTGATCAATTTTGGTTCTATTGACTAACCGAAAACTTTAATTTACCAGGGGAACCTGGTTGAAGTTTGTTTTTTATTGCCTAAATGAAAATTGAAGAGTGAGCCGAGAATTTGTTCTCGTAGGAGAATGTAGGAGAACCAAAGTTCTCAGAGCAGAATCCGACGAAACTGTGTTACGAGTTGGGATCCTTCCCTCCTGCCCTACGGTGCTTTGAAACCTATTATTTTGCGTCATTTCCGTATGGAAATGCATGCAAAATGTATGTCACTTCTGCTCCTACTTCCCCTCTGCCCTGCTCCGCCTACCACTCTTTTTCGCGCGCGGCATGCACCGCAAGATTCCGTATCAGGAAGGTGGGAGGGTAAGCAACATAAGTTTCGTCGGATTCTACTCTGAGAACTTAGATTCTTCTGCAAGAACAAGTTCTCTGGTAGAATCTTCAATTCTCATTCGTAGCATCCTCCTAACTGTGTTACAAGTTGGGATAGATTCTAACTGTGCCAAGTACAACAACGAGAAATCTAACCCCACCAACCACGCCGTCGATGCGCACTGGTCCGTCAACATCCACTGCACTGACGCACCAGGCGACCCATAGCCTTTAGAACCTGTGGCCGCCGACGTTACATAAGAGTCCCATAAAAGATGATCTCGATTGGGCAACGCCATTGGCACAGGAATTGATCGTAGCCGAAGGACATAATAAAATTCAAAATACACACTACCACCCCAGTATAACACTTCAGTCAAACTTCAGAGTTCACTGCAAATTTTCTGCGAGTACTATCGTCTTCTTCAGACCAATAAAATTTAACGTAAAAACGAAAAAAGCACTACATCACATCAGAACCGTCTACTAGAAAACATTCGAAAATCGGCGCTAATCTTCAGTACCACTGATCTCCGTCGTGCGTTCGATCTGGATGCCCAACTTTTTGTCCAAAGCGACGCCCAGGTTTGGCCCAACAAGATGGTTAACGTTGCAAAAGTTTGGATTAGCTATGTTCATCAGCGGACGATCATTAAGTTCAAAACGCTTGATGGCTATAGACTCCAACGCTCGGAGATGGTTCTCCTTCAAGACATTGGTTTTAAGAAAACATTGTTCGTTACCTTACTGTGAAAGTTCTCGTCACAATTAGAGTCATAATTACTGGAATTATGTAGAAAATTTCCGCTCATTTTCACAACGTGGACACTTTTCAATGTCCAGCTAATTTTTGGTGGCTGGCTGCCACCATCCTCAGGCACTCCGACGAAAGTTTTTGGCCTCCGTGTGCTCTACATCGTTGTCGTCTGCTTCGAATTTGAAACCAACGCTCCTCGCGGCCGCCCATGTTTGGTGGGCAGCATACTCTCAAGCTCATCTAGCTTCCACTCCTTGCCAAGCTGTTGCTTCAGGTGGTGAGGAGGACACAGAAGCTGGAAGATGAAGAAATAATGGGAGGAGTGAAGAACATCGAGAAGGCGTCTACAAGATTTCATGCAGAGACTGCGATGCCGTCTATATAGGTGAAACGAGGAAGGGAATCCGGACGAGAATGGGGCAGCTCATGGCCAATGAGAGAAACAAAAAAGAAGACAACAGTATCGCAGCTCACTGCATGGAGTCTAAGCACCTCACCTGATGTTAGATGCCCCGGGAGAAGCAGCGGCCAACTTTGGTAAATCCAAATTCCGACGAAAGGCAGAGAACAGTGGAACGAGGTGACGTGTAGGCACCTCTGGAGGAAAATGAATGCCGGTAGCGTCCACGCTCTCGCTTTTATAAGGAGGACTGCGCCACGCATGCGCAGTGGGGAATGCAAGCAGGCGGCTACACAGCCGAAGAAAGCTCCACGAGAATCACATTGGCGACAATGTAATGCAAAATTAACAGGTTAAGGCGTTTTGGCAAATAAGAAACATCCAATGGAAAAACACAAAAAAAAACAAAGAGAAAGATTTCCACAGAACGAACGCCCAGGGAAAAAGGACTGGAAAATAAACAGACAATGGAAAAAATATGCCGTGAAAAAAAAAATAAAAAACATCGGTGATAACCGTAGGAAAATAGCCAAAGGAAAACAATCCGAGGAAAAATAAACTGAGGAAAGAAATAGCAGAAGGAAAAAACCGTTTCCTAGTGAAATATCTTACCTAACCTAGGTTTGTTTAATATCTCTAATGCGTGGTGCAGTGGCAACCCGAACTACTGCACTGTGACTGAGGTTGACACTAATGACCTAGTTGTCAATGCGCCATTAAGCCTCAATCCCCCGCCCCAACCCAACCTATAAAAACAAAGAAAAACACTAAAGAAAACTGCAAACAGTTTCCTTCGGTAATTTCTGTGGCCTTTTTGTTTTTTTGTGGCTTCTTTTTTCCCCAGTCTTTACTTTAGTCTAATCCATATCCTGAGTTTCATTTTCTGGTAGTGTGTCGACGGCAGTTGTGATTAGTAGAAGTTTTACAATGTTTACTCTTCCCGAGCGAGCCCCCCCCCCCCCATTCTTTTCTAAGGCTAAGCGCGGGCTGATTGAGTAGCGTCCGATAGACCATGCCAAGAAATGAAGCTTCTTAGTTGAATACTTCCACCAATCAAAAAAGAAAATAAGAGGTTCGAAGCGATCAGATACCACGCTAGTTCTAACTATAAGTTTTATGAAGTTGAATTGAAGAAACTGTAAGCTGATCTGGTTGAACGGATACCAACCATACATGACCTTGTATTCCGTGCCCCCGTATTCCATTAAGAGGCTGCCTCAGTCGTTGGCTTAGGAATCAAATTAAAAATTTGGAGCTGAACGTTTCACGACAATCAGGTCACAAAACATGGGACAATTCAACCCCCCCGGAAAAAGTTTCCAATATCAACTTGTGTGTGGCTAATTTGACTTCAACGAATGCAACCCCAACCCCTTTTTTATTTTTGGTTGGTTTGGGTCGGGGATTGCCCCCCTCCTCCTCCCCAGTGATTCCACCGCTGGTTCAGTCAATAATTAAAGGAAAAAGGAGAACTAAGCCCAATATTTCCGGAATTTTCATTTACAGCTTGCATTTTGTCGGTGAATTATTAGTTCCAAAGTAAAGTCATAAAAACTGTTTTCTTACACCCACGAAGGACGAAAGTGCATTACGCCAATGTTTAAACCGCAACAAGCCTTGTTCTATCCAGACTAAATTACTAAAGCTCAATCTGCAAGTCATTGGTTACTTTGAACATCTCTACCCGCATGCGAGAAGTGGACTCGTCATCCTAGAGTGTCTAACAGCCACAACGGATTTAATGTCGTAATTATTCGTCGTAAAAGTTTATCATTATCCAACCTGAAACATGAAATATGCATATTCATCATTTCTGAAAACAATACCTTACAACAATCGAACTTCCGCAGCCATTCACATCCTGGAGGAAGTCACGATTGGACTGGCCATAGTGGCATTGTGCCAATGGCACAGGCACCCTTAAGCTACCATACTTTCGACGCCCCTCCAGTATACCGTAGTCTATTATTTTTCTCCTCCCCACCAAGAAAACTGAATGGTTTTGGATTCCCTTTCTGCTGATAACCTTTCCTTTCAGGCAATAATTCCCTTCTGTCTTTTCCCTCCCTTTACTTACATTTTTATTTTTACTGCATTTTCTAAACTCGCTTGCCCCCTCCCCCCAACCAACTCCAAAATTTGAAAAAACTAGCATTACTTGAAATATAAAATGTGTTTTGAAGAATGCACTCCGAAGCCAGAAATGACGACAGAAAGTGAAACTAAGTAATGCTTCTTGAGCTCGACCCCCGGTCTTTGCTTCTTCTTGGGGAGGTTGGGGCGCTTCCCCAAATCCCTTGACGTCTGGAAGCACCATCACTTGAAGTTTCCTGTAAACGGTTTTCCCTCTCCGGTTAATTAGATCATATCAAAAACCAAAACTGGTAAAAGGGGCCGCCAAGTTCCAAATGGTTCGGCCCTTCAAAGGAGTGATATCAACACACCAAAACATTCGCCAAGTTAGTCGCCCCACTTAATAGTTCAAAGGTTAATTGAATACTAGAACATTGCTACTTTCGGTAGCAATGTTCAAGTTTTCATTTAACGTCCAAAGTGTTATTCGGTGCAATTAAGTTGGCGAATGTTTTGGTGCTTTGATATCACTCCTTTGAAAGGCCGAACCATTCGGAACTTGGCGGCCCCTTTTACCAGTTTTGGTTTTTAATATGATATCACTCCTCTTTTTTTTAATTGTGTATTGACTCAACTCCACTACCGTGCAGATGTGTAATAAAGTGCCACTTCAACAAGAAATTGGTTTTCAACAATTTGCTACTATCTTTTGCCAATAGGCCAAACCATTCTCAACTTAGTCACCTCTTTACAAGTTTTTGGTAAGGTTTTAATTTTGTTGTAATTTATTTTATTTAGTTAGTTTTGGTGTGTTGATATCACTTCTTTGAAGGGCCGAACCACTCAACTTGGTGGCCTCTTTACCAGTTTTTGATTTTGTTTTTACAGTTGGTTTATTTCAGTTTTTGACTTTGTTATTACACTCAGTTGGTTTATTTTTCGTGAATTGGACGTGAATACAATTTCTTTGCAACATTGCTTAGATTTATCGTGATACACTACTGTGTGTCTAGGCACGCACGTCAGTATACACGTTCTCATTGTCAGAATTTTGGCCGTCCAACGAGAGATGATGCCGACAATACTAACAGTGGTTATAACAATATTTCGTACTTACGCACCCTCCCACGCCTTTCCCGTTACGCCCCCCAAGCTCCAAACCATAAAAAGTACGCAGTTTGTATTGTACTGTACCCATTCGCCCAATTTCTTAGCTGGAAGCCTTCCCGTTACCTAGGTATCGATGAATAATCACCCTATGGAAATTAACATGGGGATGAGCGGAGTAGCTAGCTAGTAACACATTTACAACGTTATTAAGGGTCAGATTTTGCATTGAAAGCAGCTTAGCTGGCATTCCCACACGAGTTAATTTTTGTGAGGGGGGTCATTACTTTAGATTTCAACACAATTTAAGCTTTTGTACCGCATTATTATTTTTCCCAAAGTACCTGAAATGTGCCCAACTATGCTTCAGCATATAAGACAGTGACGCTATGGTGTCGCGCTACAATGGTTTACAACCTCGACAATTGAAGTGATGTGATGTTTGTTGTGATGTTTGTTGCCTAACTTGGTGCGACACACTAGTGTGTGTCTAAATAAACGGCACAGGCACCCTTTCCTCCCCAGTCCGACTCTGGAGGAAGTAATCCGTAAAGGAGCGTAGCAGAGAAGCCAACATTTTTCTGTCTAAATTGCATTCCAATACTGTACAAGATATTTTTTACGCTACATATACGTAAGATAACTGCTTTGTTTTGATACTCGTTTTTGTTGTTTTGGCGCAAGTTTAAATTAACGTACGTTTCTACAAAGTTAAAAACACTAGGTTTACAGAAATAAACTTTTGGGTGGCCCGCGTGCCTGTGCAGGAATATCGTACACACCCATCGTAAATTTTAGTAAAATAAAATTACAAGTTATGTTTTTGTAACTTATCTGTTAAATGATACAATCTCAACATTGAATGTTCTAACCATTCCGCACTTCACAGAATGTTGTTATTGATTATCCAGGAAAACATTAAAAAAAAACCTCTGGGCACACTCTCCATGATCTAAGCTTCGGATAAGGGTTGAAATAGGATGTACTATGAATGCATGTGAAATCATAAGCTCTATTTAAAGTTAACAAAATACCACTGGACTGATATTAAGTTATCAGACAACTTACAAGTGAAAATTTTCAACACTGAAGGGTTTTTAGGTATATCCCTTAACTTAAAATGTTTAAATTAATAACACTGGGAGGTTTAAGGCGTAAATCCAAAAACCTTTTACAAAGGGTTAACCGCTAACACCCAGAGATAGACAGACATATTTTGTTTTATAAGGAACATGTTTCGTAAAACCTGAAGAAGAAGACTTCAGGACCAAGCCCAGGGGTTGCCATTCAAAGTTCACATCTGAAGGGAGCTGACGGTGTGTTTCGAGGGTTGAGGCAGAGTGCCATCGTCAGGCTGAAAAATGACACTCGGGAGACATTGTAGGCCGAGGGAAGAGGTTGCGGAATGACATTTGTTAGTTGGGGGTGTAGCGGCAGGAGGTTGCTTTCTCTTGTGGGAGTCATTATCAGCGGAGGCCACCTTATCACGTACGTACGATGTTTCGTGTGTGGAGGGAGGATGGGCAGGGTTGGTTGGCTTGTTCTTGTAAGAAAAGTCCTTGATCGCACGATCCATAAGGCGGTGTACTTCGTGAAACGGGAGTGCATTTGGATTGTGTTGGTGTGATGCCGAAGAAGATAGGTCTACAGGGCGGCAGTCGATGATGGAATCGGTGATCTGTCTTATAATAATAATAATAATAATAATAATAATAATAATAATATAAAATACACAGCCAGAAGCAAGCTTAAATGGCTGGGGAGGGGGAACTACAATCGATCAAAGCGTTCTTTCCAAGAATTACAGCTGGGAGCATCAACAACATGAGACGGGAGGATGTTCCAGGCGTGTACGGTGCGGTTGGAAAAAAAGTACTTCCGTACGTCAAGTCTCGCGTACTGCTTCTGCAGCTTGTACCTGTGACCTCTGGTCCCAACAGGTGGGGCAGCACTAAATAAATCACGGAGGTCGGCACCTTCAAAGCCACGCACAATCTTGAAAACCTGCAGTAGATCTCCCCCGTTTCTGCGCTCAACAAGAGTAGTGAGTTTAAGTTTCTTAAGTCTCTCTTCATAGGTAA
>JAHWFP010231555.1:23327-38806 GCA_023313725.1 Lithobius niger
TGATTAATAAAATCTTTAAGAATTTTCCAAGCATCGCTACAGTTAGTGTCCAGAAATTCTTTTTCCCAATCAACCCTTGAGATTTTTTTATTAATAATCTAGAAGTCAGCATTTCGATAGGAAAGTTTAGGAAAAGTCACACTTTTTGAGGGATGACAGAGTAAATTCCAGACCAAGATCGCATGGCCCGAACGACCAAGTGGGTGAGCTGAGCTAAGTTCATCGATTTCCACATCAGAAGTAAACAGCAAATCCAAGGTAGAGGGATTTTGACCGTGGAAATCAACATGTTGGAGCAAGAAAGCATCATCAATAACAGAGAGAAATTTATCTTCCATTGAAGAGCCAAAATAATTGCCAACTGCTCCTGGCCAATTAATGCTAGGATAATTAAAGTCACCGACAATAATGGTGTTTTTCTTTTTTTCTTTGGCAATTTGGTAGCCGAGTGCATCAAGAAAACTCTGATGGGAGGCAGGACCAGTATTCGGACTACGATAGCAACAGCCAAGAGAGAATTTATCCGTTCCAACATTAAAATTACACCAAATAATTTCCCAGTCTTTGTCTGGACTGGTAATAGCAGTTTGATTACAAGGACTCAAGGAATCGCTGATACAAATTAGTACGCCGCCTTTAGATCGGTTCATTCTATCAGCTCGGAAAGAAGTATAATTCACTACTAATGTCTGGCGAGTCCTCCTTAAAGTGAGTCTCACTAATACAAATTATACAAGGCTTGGTAGCATCAATGATGTCATTTAGTTCGTCTCTTTTATTAGATAGCCCGTCAGCATTTGTGTATAAAAAAGAAATTTTACCACATTGAGAGTTACCGCTATTTACATGGGCAGGTGACGTTAGCGGCCTGCTCGGTTCCCGTTTTTTTGTAATCCTCGTTTAGGATTGGGTGACGGTGGTCTTCCACGGAACGGTTTAATTAAAGTGCCCTCAGGCCATGGCATCTGTTTGACAATAGCCTCTACTGAATCTCCATTCACTTCAATGCAGAATGAAGAATAAGTGTCATATTTGGTTTGAAGCTTGACACAGTTTAAATCAGCATTAGTGTGTTTACACACAACAGATAATACATCCACGTCAGTTGTATCCGGGGCAAGACGGCTAACGAAGATCCGTTTAACATCGTGGAATCTCGGGGCAACTGCCACAAGTTTCTTCGGGATTTCGGACGCATTTTTTGGAACGATATGGGGACGTTTGGGAGCAGCCTTTAGCGATTGGCTGTATGTAGTTTTAACATAGTCAATTCTCGTGGTATTCTGAGATAAGGCTTGTTCAGATGTTTTACGAGTAGGCTGGGGATTCCCCTTCAAAGATCCACTGTTTTTGTGTTGTGCTATTTTCTTTTTCTTTCCAATAATTACGAAGCCTTCGTCGTCTGCTACGTTGCTGTCACTCATCTCAATGTCTTGTGGGGGATGACGTGGCCGACGACGGGTTAGACGAAAGACGTTGTTGTTGTCTGCATGGGAAAGGAGAAGCTGTTGAGCAGTGATGGGCCGTGGAGGTTGATGGTCGAGTCGGGGAAGGCAAAACCACGATGCTGGGGTCTTCGGCCGGTGGGCTAACTGGTGCTTCCATAACGAGGAGTTAGGAATTCGTGTTACGGCGAGAGGATTTCATTTCAAGGGCGAGAGGCTTTTGACTTTGTGGCGAGATACTGTCGTTTCCAAGGCAAGAGGTTTTCATTTTAAGGGTGAGAGACTGTCGTTTCCAAGGTGAGAGGCTTTCGTCTTTCGGGCGAGAGGCTTTCGTTCCTAGGCGGGAGGCTTCAGTCTTTAAGGCGTGAAGTCCTTAGTCGAGTCTTCTGCTTCGGGGTGAGGGCACTTCAACCGGCGAAAGATCCAGAGGCGAAAGATCCAGAGGCGAAAGATCCAGAAGCGACCGTCTGCGACGAGAGCTTGGGGAAAAGAGATGACCACCAGGGGAAAGCTGTCTGCTTTTATAGGAGGGCTGCGCATGGTGACGCATGCACAGTGGGGTTACACACTGGCTGGATCTAGAGAGCGAAAAACCTCAAGACATTAAAGAGCACCCAGGAACTGAATGCAATAAAGTTTACAGGTAGTAGAAATTTTCCTGCCGATGACTAGAAACTTCTTTGACCGGAAATCGGAGTTATTGTAAACCCAAGACGAAAATTGTAAATATTATTTAATGCAAAGTTGTTAAATGAACCATGAGTTGAATTGCGGTTGGTCTTCTTGTTGTATTGGTTACTATGATAGAATTCAGTTTAGTTAAATAAAAGTTATTTTTCTAATTAAATTTGGAACTGCCATTAACTTACTGTAACTATCTTCCTTGGCGGCAGTTTTTAGCCACCAGTCTTACTTACTTAAAGCCCCGGCTAAGACGCTCAACCCCTCGAGAATTAGTAAATCCAAAAACTCAAACAAAATAGTAAATAGCTATGCTTGCTTTAAGAGTCGAAAATAATAAGTTTATTGATACCAAACCTTCTACCGTATTCATATTAACCCCCTTCACTGTTAGACCATTTTTGATAAGCCACGTTTGAGACATTTTAAGTGAATGTGTGCAACATATATGATATACAAAGCAATGTCACATTCTAGTTTGCAAACCACTGTAATATCGATAGTTGTAAGGCACAGAGGAGTGCGGTGCCGTTACAATAAAGTACGGCAATGAATTTACAACCACTTCATAAATTTCTTTAAACTACTCTGATACATCATCAACAAACACTTTATAACAGTTAAGGACTCTGGGCACATAAAAATATTTAGATTCCATGCTTTGAACAAATTCCAAATATCAAGTAATGGAAATAAATTACCTGTATTATTTTCTTTCATCACAACAGATACCATATGAGGAAATGGAAACTTGAGCTTCGTAACTGAGAGGGACCTTGCAAACTTATCTTTCCGTACTAAGTCTGGTTGCTAAAAATTACAAATAATATAAGTTTAGTTACTGAGGCTGGATCATTGTAAGAAAGCCTTGTAACTTATTCGCTTAAGCCATGAAAGAAAACCCTTAATTTTGAGGATTAAAATTGTTTTTTGTTGATTTCTCCAATTATACTTCCTCGCAATTTATTTTGCAGCTGTAAGTGCTTAGAGTTGGTTGTTTGAAGATTTAAAGTACTGATAATTTTAAGGGCGAAACGAATACGGTTTCAGCAAGCGAAATAGCAGAAACTTCTGCTTGTTTGGGGCTCCATTCTACTGAATGGTTGACACCCAGGCCTGGGACAATTTTTACCAATTGATCATTTAATATCAATTAGCTCTCACCCACCTGGCCTGGGTGTCAACCATTCAGTAGCTCTCACCCACTTAGGCCTGGGTGTCAACCATTCAGTAGAAAGGAGCCCCAAACAACCAGAAGTTTCTGCTATTTCGCTTGCTGAAACCGTATTCGTTTCACCCTTATCATTTGCCCTAGCAAGCGTAGACTAGCTTTCATCCACAAAGTACTCTCTACTGACGAGCCCAAACAAGGGCAAACCAGTCTGTCTAGAGATCTTTTTGGGTGAGAGCTAATTGATATTAACTTAATTTTGTCAGTCGCTCCTTGACAATGAACTGGAGTCTCGTCTTTTTGAGCCTCTGGGGCAATGTCAAACTCAATACTAAGAGCTTCCAATGATACAAACTTTAAATTGATATTCGATTGCAACCTTCCATGCAATTGCAATATATATCAAAGACACGACACTATCTTTATGTACCAATCAAGCGACATATTGTTTCTTGCTGATCCAGAATTCACGCACGTAGTAAAAGTTTGTTACCGACTCTTATTATTATTTGGGAAAGTCCGTCGGATTCTGACCTCAACAAGTTCAGATTTTTCTTTTTCTTTTTCGGTTGATTGTATGTGTCCTTGAACACGACAATTGTGAGCATATTTGCTTCATCATGTTGGTAGTTCAACACTTTTCATTTTCCGATCTGCCCACTCTTGAATCTGGTCTTCTTAGTCTTGGTCATGTTCATGTTCAAGACAGAAAGAAATGGAGCATCGCTAACTTGCTTTTTATACTGCGATCTATTCAGATTAGCAACAACCAGCTGTAAGCACTTAAGGCTGCAAAACCATATGAAAGGTAGGGATACCTGGAGAATGAGTAAAAAACTATAAAATAATCCAAATTTCTAAACTTTAACTTTTTATTCAAATACAATTATTTTTTTGTTTTTTTTTATCAAAGTCTCTATTAATACTCATTTTCTTACCACAGGCCGAAAGGTAGAAAGTTGTTCTTGCAGTTGAAAAATGTCCATAGCTTGGTCAGTGAAACCAATTTGTCGGGCAAGCTCGCAAAGACATCTGGAATGGGAATTGGGGAAGTCTGTGGACAGCCCAACTTCCCTTAGAAGGTGGGCAAAAAATTCATTAAACAGTGAAAACAAGAGTTTGGACTAACATTGCCGCTGCCGCCACCTCATACAATTATCCAACTATCTTTTCAAGGAAATGAGACCACTTTGATTACAACACAATAGCCATGAAAAAAGTGGCAAGTCATATGTTGAACTTAACTAACTAGTGAACTTTCCAGTTGTAAAGTAGCTCACTTTAAAATGATCAACATTTATAATCCTTAAATAGATTGTGCAATAGTCCTCAACAAATAAAAAATAAAATAACAACGATATGACTGAACTGTGGCTGTGGTCAGGAAATGCCTTTCCTTCATGCTGAATAAATTAACTTTCAGGAAATTTAACAATCAAGAAATGGGGCCATGGCCTCAGCTGGTCTGCTTTCTATAGCATGTGATCAGCCTTTGTTTTTAAAATACATTCCAATTTCTTCGTAGCACTCGTTTACGCACAACTTCAAATAAATAAGAGACTTTCCAACTTGGAATTACAATAAAACACATCCGTATTATAAGAAATTGTGTACATAAAAGATAGAGACAATGATTTTCTCCGATTTCACTATTATCAAAAAAAATCACGGAATTACAACAGTAATTGTTTAGCTTTAAATTTCTTGGTATAAGTCAACTGTACCCTATACGGGACCATTTCAAAACTAACGGAAATTATGGAAAGTCGAAATTTTGCTGAAATTCTAAACAGTCCTGGATTTTAATGGGTTTTGTGATATTTTTGGCTTTTTATTTAACAATTAGGTAATTATTATAGCAGGTAGATGTATGACTAAATTAAAACTTATGTGAATTCCAGACTGATGAGACGCGCACAAATTGTTGTGAACAAGCAACTGTTATTTTTTTTCTAAGAAATGCTTGACTTGACAGCAAAATCCGTAATTTTGCCGGCCCCCATGAAGGCCGGCAGAAAATTGTTTCTTTTGCTAAGGAAAAAAATACACATCCTGTTAATTTTTGCATTAGTTCCTCGAATGGTTGCATTTCACTGGAGGTTTTTCGTTGTTTTATAGCCACCGGCGTCTTAACTCGACTGTGCATCTGTTCTGCTCATCCCTCCTCTATAAAAGCACTTTCGTGCATTCGTTGGCCATTATTTTTCCTCTCAATCTGTCAGGGAGTGACTTGAGAGAGAAGGTAGGGCAGGTTTGGTTATGTATTTTTTTTTCCTTAGCAAAAGAAACAATTTTCAGCCGGCCTTCATGGGGGCCGGCAAAATTACGTTTCTTGTTGCTGGAAAAAAATCCATAACCTGTTAATTTTTACATTAACAGACCCAGACCTCATCAAAGTTTGGTGGCGGGCACTGCCTTGACGGGCACCCTAGGGTAACGAGACGTCTTCCCCCAAAAAGTTTCACAAAATTCGCACTTTATTCAGAAAACAGAACACAGGACTGTTAGATCTCATTCGGAAAATGTGGTGGCCCTAAATAGGGGTGTTAGTTTGAGTGTCTTACTTCCATCTTCATGAAATGGACTAGCTTCAGTTTCTGAGAGCTTGAGGGGGTTGGATCACACATCTGGCTGCGACGATAGCACCCAGACAATGTAGTCCACTGGCTTGCTTCGTCATTTCTCTGAGTAATGGCTGTTTCGCCATGATGCTGCAACTAAGATGTCTGAAACTGGGATGCCCAAGTGGTGGAAACTGCCCGTAACTCGTGTGCTGTCATTCTGATGCTGTTGTCACTTCTATTGATGTTGGAATCATGCGCAAGGATTGTTTCTCTGATCCATTGGACTGTGGTTGTCGCTGAAGTTTCACCAAAGCTTCTTGCGAATGGGAGAAAAAGTTGGTCAGCGTTGTTGGTTCGTGAGACTTCGTTAGCGAAGTGCTCGAACAGGGAAGAGGTGTCGTTCGGGTTCATGACCTACGGTGTGTGTTTGCGCTGGAATGTCAAAGGTTTTGACAGTTCACAGGGATGTTGTGTCTTTGCCCGGAAAACGGCTCTTGTGGTTAGAGTTAAGGAGGTAAAGTCAGGTGCAAAAACGCAGTAAGCCGGGTCGGCTGATAATGCTTGGAACTCGCTGCACCGACGGCTTACGGCTGGTGTTAGTAGGAAGATGGTTTTCCTGGTGAGGATGTTCATGGGATTGTTTTGGAGTGGTTCGTAGGGCTGTTTTATAAGTGCTTGCAAGACAAAGGTCCCAGTCCGTGAAGTGCATCTTGGGGCAGGTCGTTCCATCTCGAAGAATTTGACGAGGGACGAAATCCGTTAGTTTTCGAGGAGGTTTGACCTTCCTGATGTTTTGAAAACAGTGTTGAGGGCCGATCGGTAGACCAGGGTTGTGGAACCTTTAAGACCTTCCTTGAAGACGGTGTTCACAAATTTTAGAAGGTCGGCAATAGGGGGATTGACTTTCCGTCTGTCATACTAATGAAATCATCTTGACCAATGGACGTCGTAGATTCCGTTTGTTAATGTTCTGATGGCCTAGCTTGCGATTCAGTTTGCTTGTTCCTCATGAATGCCTGCCTTTTTGAGGAGTTTGACGATAGTAGCCACCGGTGAAGGTGTATGGTGTTGACGTTCGGGTGGAGTTTGCTTCCTTTTTGTTGAGACAGTAGATTCTGCTTTGAGGAAGGCTTCTTGGTATATCTGTTACGAGTTTTGGAAGATGAGGGAACCACGATGCCGATTGCCAGTTCGGTGCTATTAGTAGAAAGAGGCCTCCTGACTGTGATATCCTTTCACGGACTTGTGGAAGCGACTTGAAAGGGGGAAGAAGTAGGCGTAGAGGTTTCCCCAAGGGAACGCCAATGCGTCTACTGCTGTTACTTTTTCATCTGGGACTGGACTGATGAAGTGGGGAAGTCTGGCATTGTGCCTCGTGGTAAAGAGGTCTATCATTGGGGTGCCCCATATGTTGAAGAGATATTCGCACATGGATTTCTTTAACGTCCATTCTCCTGTCGGAGGCTTCTTCCGAGACAGAGAGTCTGCAAACACATTCCTGCTGCCTGGGATATGGAGTGGTAAGATCGTTGTCTTGAGTTGAATGCAAAGGTTGAAGATTGATGATGTTATCTCGTGAAGTTTGAGAGATCTCGTTCCTCCTTTCTTCCTGACGTAAGTGACTGCTGTTGTGTTGTCTGCTTGGACTTGTACAACTTTCCTTTTGACTATTTCTTGAAAGTAGAAAAGGGCATTGAGAATCGCCTTGAATTCCAGGATGTTGATGTGATCGAGGTCCCGATTGGTCCAAGTTCCTGATGTTTCGTGGTGCCCTATGCGGGCTCCCCATCACTCCTGTGAGGCATCGGATAGTAGGAGGAGATCGGGTTGAGGTTCGTGCAGTGGCACCATTGAGTGGGCGTGGTGACCACCAAAGGAGAATTTCCATCGGAAAGTTCAGGTGTGCTGGGCGTGGACATTTTGATTAGGGCAGCCCGTTTCCCCATTCGTCGATCCGGTAGTGATGGAGCGGCCTGGTCATCCATCTGCCGTACGGGTCAAGACTCGCCGTGGAGTTCATCTTGCCGATGAGGGAATTTAGTTCCTTGAGAGAGTGATGGTGTGGTTGGCGGAATTGGCGAGATTGGTGCAACATGTCCTCTATCCTTTCTGATGAGGGCATCACTGTTGCAAATTTTAGGTTGAACGAGACTCCTAGAAGATGAATTCTTGTAATGGTTGTAGTCTCGATTTGTTGTAGTTTACACCGATGTCCAGACGGTTGAGTAGGTTGATGTCCCTGTTGTTTTCAAGTCTGTTTGGGTCTTGGTCGTTCAATAGCCAGTCGTCGAGATAGGCGGTTGCTTCCATTTGGTTGGTGTAGGTGAACCAAGAGCGGTTTTGGAATGAGGGTGACAATTCTTGGCTCCGCATTCAGCCCAAATGGTAGACAGTGAAAATGATACATGATGCAAAAAAGGTGTCGAACGGACGAGTGGATTGGTACATGAAGATAGGCATCTTTTAAGTCTATTGAGATAGTCCAGTCTTTTTGTTTTGCTGAGCGGTGAATTGATTCCAAAGTTTTCATTTTGAAGTGGTAGTTTTCCATGTATTGATTGAGAGGCTTGAGGTTGAGAATAATCCTGTCTCCTCCTGATTTCTAGGGTTGAAGAAAAATGTGCATGTAAAAGCCGGGGCCGACAGTTGAGGGCACTCTTGAATTGCGTTTTTGAGTAGGAGGTCTTGAATTTCTGCCGAATGGCGTCATTGGTTTCGTTTGTTGGTTCTTTTCCTCCCTGGGACGAATGCAGGCTTCTTCTGTCGCGTGTAGTTCTCCCGTCGTTAGGCCATTCGGTTTGTTTGCCGCGAATGGACGAGAGGTGGTGTTGGAGCAAAAAAACTGGTTGGAGCGAAAGGAATGTTGATGTTTCGGGTGGCGAATGTCGTTTCCAGAAGCTTGTGGCTTGGGTTCAGACCCATTTTCGTTGTTTCGTCGGCTCTGATGAGGCTTTTAGTAAGGTTTTGGAGGGTTCTTTGACTTTACGGTTTCTCTTACGGTTTTCTGGAGACGTCAAGGTGGGGGCTAAGGTGAGGGGCTAAGCCCCAAAACGATGTGTCGCTATTGTGGAGAGGTTGATTGCGAAGCTTGAAGTTATTAGAGTCGTTAAGGTTTGAGGTAGTATTAAGGGCAATGGCCCGAAGTAGAAGAGTTTTATTGAAATGGGTACGGGTGAACTAATTCATTACGTGGTAAGTTGCAAACCACGTCTTCTGAAAAAGTTGCGAAATTAATGTGGACAATTCATTGACTTCAGTTGTGGATGG
Organism: Lithobius niger; assembly: GCA_023313725.1. Classification (NCBI taxonomy): domain Eukaryota; kingdom Metazoa; phylum Arthropoda; class Chilopoda; order Lithobiomorpha; family Lithobiidae; genus Lithobius; species Lithobius niger. Next base: position 32,456 of record JAHWFP010231555.1, read on the forward strand.
AGAGCTTCTCACAAAGTGCGTTCACAGCAGTGTTTAATACGTCAGCTTGAGATGCGGCCCCGTAGGCTGAGGCAAAGGTATTTGTCATTCTCTTGAAGGATGAATGATGAATTTCAGCTCTTTTGGGTAGAAATAATGCTGTACCAAAGTCCATTTTTGCCTCAGCGGTTAAGAATTCGGATTCTGGGTAGGTGTCGAAATTCTTTCGAACAGTTGCTCCCTCACCAGAGGGATGGAAGAAACCAGACTCTCGGCTCGGCCTAGGTAGTGGGAGTTCTTTGTCTAGTTCTAGTGGCTCGCCGCTTCCCAAGATGGCGCCACTATTACGGAGCAAGCAGAATAGCAGGGTTGTCGATTGGCCGAGAAGACAGTGCTGTCACAAAGGGCAAAACCAATCCAGTGGATAATCCACGGTTTATTACAGGTGTATCAGATGATTTGGATGGCTTGTATAAGAAAAAAATAGGGAACTACTACTCCTGTTTTCAGCAGATCGGTGAGCGGTATTGTACTGTAGGTGCTTTATCAGCAACTGAGTCGTCAGGGAAGCGAATGCGACGATCCGGTTGCGACTCGTTGTGCCGTAACTGTTGTTGGGGAGCAGAAGCCGAACCCAGGTTGTTCCTATCAGGGTAGACGGTTTCCAGATGCAAATCCTTGGTAATGGGAGGAAGAGGCTCATGGTTAGCAGGAGCTGATCAAGAAGGGCGGTGCTTTTTCCCGCTTGGGTGAGAGGACAAATGCAATCGCTTGTGACTGTTCTCACTTGACATTGTGGCAAAAGGAGGGAGGAGGCTGTGCAGCCGGAAAACAGTGTCCAAATTCGGCTATAGCCCTTTCAAAAAGTTGGTTGACTTCACTGCGGGACATGGAGCGATCATTACGTGACGAAGAGGTCCAGTGGTTGTTTGGGCGAATGCTGACGCAAAACATCAGAGAGCATTCGTTTTCGCTGTCGTTTTAACTGGGAATGGACATTCTATGTTGCTTTGAGATCGGCTTCAATAATAGACAGATCCAGGTTGGAAGAGGGCAAATGCTGGCCAGCTTGAATCTGAGAAGATGCAGCAATGTTGGTAGTACCATCAGTCGCATTCGGGATTAAAGCGGGCGAATGCTGTGGAGCGAATGCAGAGGCGTCAGCGTCAGAGACGACAGTGGGCACAGTCGTGGGCAGGTAAATAGTGTCTGTTCCTTAACGGGCAGAGTGGACAATCATTCCAGCGAGAACTGCTTGACTTGAAGATTTTTGGGCGAATGGTGGGAAACAAAGTAGCGTGGACACGCTCTGGAAGAAAAATGATGGCCAACGAATGTGCGAAAGTGCTTTTATAGAGGAGGGAAGCACAGAACAGATGCACGGTCGGGTTACGACACCGGCAGCTACAGGACAGTGAAAAACCCCCAGGGAAACGCAACCGTTCGAGGAAAAAAAGCAAAAATTAATAGGTTATGGATTTTTTTCAGCAACAAGAAAAAAATTTTTTCCCGTAACGGAAAAAAGAAAAATACGTTCACAGGTCCTGCCCGCACCGATTTTTTTGACGGGAAATAAATAGAAACGACGCGGCAAAGAGCGCAGTTACAGATCCCTTAATGAGAAATATAAAATTACCATTCTTGTCGTTAAATAACTGTATGGACACATCGGAGGCAGAATTACGAGGCAGTGTTCTTTATTTTACCCAAAATAAAAAAAAAAACATTCCCCAAAATCTACGAAAAAAGTAGGGTCAAAACTGCCCGCACCGATTTTTTGAGAAAAAGGACTGAGAACCAACTTTAAGTGGTCTAAGTTAACCTTCACAATTTCTCGCTGAAAAAGAACAATTTACTTGAATGTTGTGATTGATTGCAGCGGAAAGTCAGTGTCTCTGATATAGGAAAAATGGTAAAAACGTTAAACCAAGAAATGAATGCTGCCGACCATAACACAGCTACACAAAACATACAGCCTGAAGAAATTAAAGGGAAAGTAGGGCTATTACCACTGGTGTAGTACAATAACGTTTTTTTTTTAAATGCTTTTAAATACAAAAAAAGTTGAAAACCACTCCATGCCAAGAAAAATTTGGAACCAGTTGCTTGCTGTACGTAACACCAAGAAAAATTTGAAGTTTCCTTTGTAGGTACCAATTTTTGCCACTGGATGCCATTGTGAAGCATCAGTTTGGATCCAGTTAATTGTATGTTAACATTTTCTATTATTTTCTCCAAAAGGACAAACAGGCAGACCAAGAAAGCAAAAACATAAGCTGAAACAAACAGCAGGTCTTTAGATTGAACGTTTACTCTTCACATGATACGATGAGTAAAAGTGTAATCTATGTTATGTCATGGCTCACTTAAATTCAAATCTGGTATTGTCATGGCAGCAATACTGATCTCAACATACGTGCATGGAGGGACGCCCCATTTCGTGTCGAGTAGGTCACAAAGTCTAGGCCTCACAAACTGTTCCACTCCAAAAAGTAAGCTCCTGACAGATTCATGAGAGGAATTTGGCTGTGTGAGAAACGTTTTATGGCCAGTGATTCGACGGCACGAAGGTGGGTGTAATGTTTGGAATTGGAATTCATTAACACTTTGATGTCTTTTCACGCAATCAGGTATTTTGTACGTTTATGATGCTGTGCAATACGACTAAATTTCCCTCATCTGCAGGTGTCTGCAACGTGCTTTCGAATCCTTGCCAGGAGGGTACGTGACACGAGAGCATGTGACAGACACCCGGAACGGCAAAAAATTAAGTGGCATTGCCCAGCAATCATACACGCACGAAACACCAGATTGCGCAACAAGACACCAAATTGTTCATGAATTACAATTCTAAATATGACACCCACCATCATGCCATAAAACGTTTCTCACACAACCAAATTCCTCTCATGAATCAGTCAGGAACTTCCTTTGATGGAGTGGAACAGTTTGTGAGGCCTAGACTTTGTGACCAACTCAACATGATATGGGACCTCCCTCCATGCACGAATGTAGAGGTCAGTGGTGCTGCCATGCCAGCGCCAGACTCGAATTTAAGTGAGCCATGACGTAATGACTTTTGCAATAAGGTGTTGGTGGAGTCTGAAGAAGATGAACAGGATTAGATTCACCAAAAATTTGTTAATGTTCATTGAGGTGGAGTAGTGTTATTTCCGTTTCAAGTATGTCTCATATTTTCCACTGTAAATGGCACTTGCTGGCTTTTTAACAGGCATATTGTAATTATTTGATCTTCAAAGGTCATCACTGGCTTTGACAATTAAAGTTGACCTTGAAACTACTAGATCACTTTTCAACCGTAGCTGGAGACCAGATGGACTGTCCAAAAGTTACAGGCAACACAAACCAATTTGCAAACTTTACGGAAATTTACAATTAGGTGTTTAATATTTTTAGCAATTGTATTTTAGTGGTACACTACCAAGGTATAATACAGTACTTCCTATTGCCCTGAATCAGCTGTTCTCCAGATGTATTCACAATTTTGGGGTCATATAATTTCTGAATTTGGTTCTACATCATGTTTCTGCTTCAAACATTGTGAACACATGTTTAGACTGGTTTGCAACTTTTTTCATATGCTTAGGCATATTATGAATGGCATTCTCAAAATAAAAAATTAGTGTAAAGTTATACTCGTTCCAATTTTAAAACACACCAGTATAGTCAAGCCATAGAGGCACATTACATTACTTAGCAGGCAACAACTAGAGCTACAGTAACTTACAGCCTTTCCAACATAAGTCAGCAAAGCCACCACCAGCTAGCTGCAAAAAAGTATAAAACGAAGCCAAGCGACAATGAAGATATAGATGTGCAACAGTCACCAGTTAATGAAAGGTCTAATTCATAACTCTGAAAGGCACAAAGTTTACAGCCATAGACAAGACAACAGCACATGCAATAGAAAGGAATACGAGATAACTTTGCTACTTTAAGTATTTTTTAACATCGTGACAAGATTCAACATTTGTCCAGTACCATTATAAAGGCCTACCATTAGAAACAAAGTATGGCTACTAATCAGACATTGTTCAATTGGCACTCAATATTTTCCATTGTATTCAGACTAACACGCAATCACCAAATGCCTTTCATAGAGTTCCTTTGCTTTTATCGAGATATAAAGCATGGTGTTTGACACATCAAAGAGAAGCATTATTGCGCGCATACTGTGGCTGACAATTCAGTTCACAGGTGAAGAGATAACAAATGACTAGTAGAAAAATGTACCATGGGGGAAGCGAGAGGGTGACCCCAGACCACAAGCCAGGCATGTGTGGCTGAAGAGCCACAGAAAAATACACGAGCAAAAAACTGTTGGACTGTTGACTTTTGCAGAAAATTATACCTTTTATGAATACCGGCTTTTATTTTGAATATCGGTATCGGTATTGGCAAAATTGGATAAAACCGGATCGGTGTCAGTATTGGATCGGTAAAGTTGGTATCAGTGCAGCCTTACTAAATAGTCTTCCTACCCCCACCCAGCAACACAGCAATGGTATGAGGGGAATAAAAGGAAATATTCTTAGTGCCGACAGGCTCGTTTTTCTTGGCTAGACTTACGAATTTTGAAGAGACAATAACGCTTACTAACTTAACTGGCAGTTGGCCCCACTACACGTTTTTCAAATCTTAGTATTGTTACGTTAGTGTGCTAATCAACCACACGTGTACAAAAAAACAGTAGGGGAGATGTACAAAAGCCAATAACCTAGGATGCCTGATGAAGCCAGAAGCATTTCTGTCGGAAATTAGCAAGGTATTGTTAATATCTGCATTTTGAAAGTGAGCGAAAATGAGTTTCGAACTTTATACGAATGTAAATCCTTTTTACCCACTAAGGGTATTTAGGACATACAGGCTGTGGAAAGACACCGATTTACAGAGCACTACATCGACTTGACTTTACTTCCGATGCGTAGAAATGTAGAGATAAGGCAGGAACGATAATAGGTTTTAACGGCACTGAGTCTTGGAATGGAAGAGGTTGTGCTTCAGAAGAGTCTCAACACAAAATCAGCGGCAAACACTGCTAGATACGACAACAGAGCATTGACTTCATTACAGATTCCAGAAGTCGTGGCTGTGAGAAAACACAGATGTGTGAGAAAGGTCTGTACGCAATGTTGCAGCAAACAGTTTATGTGTTTTGCAGATTAAACTGCAGGGAACCAGCATGCACACTCGACAGTGTGTGGCATACTTGATGTAATTACACTAATGAATGATCCAAGTAATGTGAAAACAGGTTTTATGGTTAAATGATAGCTCTTTATGGCAAATACATTCAAACTGGAATCAAATAGGCTGTTCAGAATCAACATCAAGTCAGCTGAAGATGGATCGTTGAACCACTTCTTGGCAATGACACCAACGAATCACCATATTCTTACGTATTGTGGATGTACTCTGATGACAGCAATGACAAAGGTTGTAAAAAACATCACGAAGACCTCTTGATTTTCGTGATCTGACAAGGTTAATGGGGAAAGAAAAATTGCTAGGAATCCCACATTTTTAACAATACTGTGGGGAAAACAAAGAAAACGGATAATTTCGTCGAGCTTGGTACCTAGCTCTATGTCTCTTGATCCAATAGTGAATAGACAAATACCCTACTACCCATGACCAAGGCTCGAACAGCGCTGCACAGAGTGGGAGTTGAGTGCGAAGCAGCACTGGATTGACCTGTGGGACAAATTAAATCCAAAACTAAGGAGCCTTTAAGAAGCTGACAGTCAGAATGCTGCAGGCTGGCAAGACGAAATTATTTTGCTTACACCAAATGACCATTCAATGGTCGAAGAGCCAGGGTGACACATGGTAAATCCAACGGAGATGTCAAACTATAGTTGTCGTGGAGAAAGAAAGACTCCCAAGGAGATGAGGTTGATTTAAGTTCATGTGAAGGCTTATTGCAAGTGGCACTTGAAAGTGGTTTTGACCTAGGCATTTAAAAAGACATAACATTACAGCTTTGAAGGCAAAACTTAAATCACTGGTCTTGGAGGAAGCAGCATGTCAGACACTAAGAACTCTCAGTTTTGAAATAACATCAGGATGATGGAATTCGTCCATCAATTTCAAATGATAAATATCAATCATAGTGTCTTGCATCAAGGAGAAAGGAGGAAGTACTGAACTAGGAGCTGACACCAGCAACTATGGCAAAATTTCTACAACTTCTAAGAAAATCCCTGGACCTCCACGAAACGATTCATATCAAAGCACCAAAATAAAGAAGCACAATTTCACAACTAGAAGAAAATCAGTCCCAATTTTCGCAAATTTTCGAAAGTTTGCCTGGAGGATGATTAAATACGTCTCCCAACTGTCTTCTTCAGG
>JAHWFP010231555.1:39206-92601 GCA_023313725.1 Lithobius niger
AAAAAAAAGAATTTTGAATGGTGTACGATTGATATTGAAGATTTTCAAAATAATTCCAGTAAGAGTTTTTTCAGATATTTTGATTAAGTGCTGAACGGCGAAGATTAAGTGTTTTATTCTGTCAGTAAATCAAAGCCTGAACTTTCATCTTCCATTCTATGCAAACAGAACAACAATGTTTCAGCAAAAATGTTGTAACCGAAGACGCATCTTGAAGATGACCACTGACAACTGTACATTTATTTGTAAATTAGGGATGCACCAAATATTCGGTAATTATTCGGTATTCGGCCAAAAATTCAAGTATTTGGTATTCGGCCTAATACTGATTTTGGCCGAATAGTGATATTAGGTATTCGGTCGAATACTGATTTTGGCCGACTAGTGATATTCGGTATTCGGCCGAATACTGATTTTGGCCAAATAGTGATATTCGGTTTTCGGCCGAATGGTGTTAAGATTTGTTGGTATTCGGCCAAATATTTTTTAGTATATATTTATGCAATTGTGTTAATGTAAGCACGTATAGTTTTTGGTTTGTGAGGAATTGTCTTCAGACATTTCTAAAAGAAGGAAAAATGATCCAATGTGTTAAAATTACAGGTACAGTATTCGGTTAAGTATTCGGCCAAATATTTTTTAGTATATATTTATGCAATTGTGTAAAATGTAAGAACGTTTAGCTAAGCATATAGTTTTTGGTTTGTGAGGAATTGTCTTCTGACATTTCTAAAAGAAGGAAAAATGATCCAATGTGTTAAAATTACAGGTACAGTATTCGGTTAAGTATCCGGCCGAATATGTAAATTGTTTGGTGCCGAATATTCGGTATTCGGTAATCGGCAGTTCAACTATTCGGTATTCGGCAAGTTGAGTATTCGGTTATATATTCGGTATTTGGCTAGTAAAGTATTCGGTTGTATATTCGTGCATCCCTATTGTAAACCACTTTTTTTTTATTGGGCATAAAGCCACTCAGCTTAGTGTTGTATAGGGAAAAGGTGACTGCTAATGCCCAGGCCTTTTCCACACACATGTTTTGAACCATTTAACCTAAACATCTAGCTGCTTAAATTCCCAATCAGTGTTTCATCTAGTGCTAATGTTGCAGAGCGCTTGCATATTTTTACTTCAACTAAAAAAGCATTACTTGCTTCAATAATAACTTAAATATAAAATATGTTCTGGCATCAGCTGGTTTTATCCCAAACTTATTATTCATCATTTGCACAATGTTTCCATTTATTATATTTAATTTATTTAATTAAAAACGCTACCTTTCGTCCGAACATGTTTACCGGTAAAAACACTGAAGTTTTATTTTTTATTATCTCTGCAAAAAGCCTGACAGTGACTTTCCTTCGATACCAATGGCTTCCACCTTCTATTAAACAATTTACTTGTACATGTACATTGATCATTGCTTCAGCAATATCTCTGGCTTTCCTATTAAATCGAATTTGTATATACCAAGCCAGCACTACTCAAAACCCCACAGTCTACAGTTCTTCAAACTGCTCCAAGATAGCTCCTCCCATTTGTAACTTTTCAAATTCCCTGAACCACTCTCAAGCCTGCATTCACGTTGCTCTCGGCTCTAAGCCAATCTGGCATGTCTAGCTCTCGTGTGGGCCTGCGCTTTATCTGCGTGGTTCCGACCCTCTACTACAAAATGAACCCAGTCCCCTCAATCGATAGCGTAGCTCACAGACAGAACCCAACAGTCACTATGGCGATCAGGAAGTGGAGATGTCCCGTCCGAATGTTGCCATGCCGGGCAAATGGTAGTAGTTTTCCAAACTCGTCTAAACTTGAGCGGATTTATTTAGGCCAATAATTCTAAATTTATAGTTTAACTTTATATTGACTTGTTGGCTTTTGAACTTTATAGGGACATCGGCCCATTGGAACTTAGTAAGGGTTTACGGTCCCCTTCCTAAAAACCAGCTTTTTTTTTATTTTAACTAAAATGTTAATTTAAACTGATTCACTGAAGCTTTTTGTAGTTATTATTGAAGGACGGTCCTTCTATGGTTGATCCTAGTTCTACCTAAATTTTAGGCCTACATTTTGGAAAGTGAAACGATTACTTAAACTGCGTGGTCCAGTCTTGAACTTGACTGTTGTACTAAAGTTGTTAACTCATGCACTTTTCATAGCATTGCGAGAGTTACTGCCGCCCGGTCAAACAGTAGAGTTCTTAGCGAACACCAGTTAATTTTGAATACCGAAAAATCGGTCGACCTTTGAAGATCTTTGACCTTTGGTTTTGGTTTTGCGTGATTGAACTGTGAGTATAAGTCAAAAACCATTTAATTTCTACATTGGTTACACTCATTGCTGAAAATCGATTTAATGTAAATCCAAGTACTTTTATTTTAAACTAAAATGTTTTAACTGTTTTTATAACTTGTCATATATTAAACCAAGAGTTTATTTTGACTTTCGACTCCTTGAACGATTACCAGGTAGAATTAAAATGTTAGAAATTTAATAATTTTGGACTCCGGTAGGCGTTTAATTTAGTTTAATTTAAACCTACCTGGTGGCAGCAGTACTAGACTTTTTATTTTAAAGCCTGGCTTTGATGCTCTATTCCCTCACCGGGCCAGTAGACGAGCTACGTTTGCATTTAAAAGTCGACAATAGCATCTAAAGTAACTCGAGATAAAACGCAGTTGAGATCGACCAGATGACAGTGGCTGTTAAACAACCGTCGTAGCGTCTCCGCTACAGCCGATCGAAATATATGGCGTTCGGAATTTCATCACCTACACCAGCCTGGGCTACACGGATTTTGACGTACACAGCAGCATGCAGCATTTCGGCCCACTATTTTGTTGAAAGGTGTAGGGGGGGGGGATTGAGGCTTAATGGCGCGTCGACAACTTGGTCATTAGCGCCAACCTCAGTCACAGTGCAGTGGTTGAAAGGTGTGCAGACATCAACACTACGTATCGTGTCCAAGATTGTGTGGTTGACCCGTTTGGCCAACCCATTCATTTGAGGGCTGTAAACTTGTTCGTTTTGTAAACTTGTTCGTTTTGCCTCGACTCCAAACCAAATCAATTCCTCTTGGAAATACTGTGCACACTCCATTCCATTGTCTGTTCTAAGATAGCCTACCAAAAGTCTTCTTCCAGTGTCACGTTCGTCAACAAATACGTATTGTCAGAATTTATCGAGCGCTTCGTTTTTCGTTTTCACAGTATAAACTACACTTCTCCTTGAAAATTCCTCTGTAAATGAGATGGCCTCTCGTTCCTCCGTAGGAAGTCACTGACGCAGGTCCCCATATATCCTAATGGACCCAGTCGAGATGGGCTTTTGCACTACGATCCACAAAGGTGACATGTTTGGCATGCGTAGACTCTCCTAACCTACATGCCTCAAAAATATGATTGTCGGGTGAGAGGGACTTTATGCACCTTCCTGTTCTTGTTTATTTTGCGAATGACTTGCACGTGCACATGTCCTATTTGCTGATGCCAAACTTCCATGTCTTCAAATGTTTAGCATAGGTTGTTTGATAGGCAATTGCTGATATATTGGTAATTTCAAAGTTAGTTCTGACTTTAAAATTGAATCAGAAGTCGGCCCGACGGCTGGCCCATTACTAGGGTTGTAAAAAACGTCACTTTGTATGATGGAAAAACCGACCGACCTGACAAAACCGATTACCATTTAAACGAGTTTAGGCCTATTGCAAAAAAAAAAATGGGGGGGGGGGAGACATTAAAACTATTGACATCAAAAGAATTGTGGCAAACTATGTTGGGTGCTATGAAACAATAAAAAAAAATGAACACAGTACAGTCTACTGTTTTCAATATTAAATTAAAAAAATTAATAAATAATACTATGCCATGTGCAATCAAGCGAATAAAACTACTCACTACCTATGCATTTAGGCCTATTACTATAAACAGGTACCTACAAATGTGCAGTACTTAAAAGAATTAATGTTAAAAAAAAAGAAAAATCTTAAGCATAACAGGGTTTTATTAACATGCATAGTTAATAGTTAAATAAGTGCATTACAAGTTTATTCAAAACTGAACGTTAATGCTGCACCAGAACCTGCCGATATTGGTATTATTCTGATCTGTATTTGTATTAATACAGTTTGTATTAATGCCCATTTTCCACCAATATCCCCTTTAGATCTTTGCCTAAAAAACTGACTGTTAAACAGAATCTACATTGCTGAATTAAAACAATGAATTTACAAAAAATAATAATTTAATAAAGTATTTAGAAACTGAATAACTAACTGGTCGAGCTCTGTAGTCAGATGCATCATGTAGCGTAAATGATTAAGCTTATTCCTTCATGTGTGAAGATCATTATTATTGCCGGTCCCCAAACGTCTTACCAAGGTAAAAAAAAACTAAATAGAAGGTTTTGTAATACCGACATTTATATTTTCGTACGCCAGTTTTTATTTTAAAAAACACTTCAGAATATCAATATTACCTGGTTGATTTTGGTTTCTATTGCCTTCTGAAAATATATATTACCTAATTTTTAGCATTCTCCACTCCTAATGCTGTTCATAATAGAGAAAGAAAAAAAGTGTTGCTCCGCATCGCTACCCTCTGCGTATCCTACTGTGCAGCCTCCATCATATATAAACTCGGACGGAGCGATCCGGTTCATCTTTTCCTCCTCAAGGTGCTCTTATGGTGACAAGAGGGAAGGAGGGTGGGAAGAAGGTAATGTATGTTTTCAGAAGGCAATAGACACCAAAATCAATCAGGTAATACTGGTATTTTGAAGTTTCTAGTTGCCGATGAAAATATAAATTACCTAATTTTTAGCATTTCACAGACTTCGTCAAAGGCGGCGGGCGCCATATGACAAGGCCCCCTAGAGTAGTGAGCGGGTTCCAGATAGTACGAGGGTTGACAAATCCGGAGGTGTTTAAGAGGTTACAATACATGTCAGGCTGCGATGAAGGGCCCAATGCGATACGAGTCCATCCGCTTGGCGGGACATGTCACGTAAGTAGTGAGAGGTGAAGACGGTAGGGCTATGCCAGGAGGCGGCTTCCATGATGTCAGTGATCGGAACGTTACTAAAGTGAGCCCAAGAAGCCGAAATGGCACGAAGTTCGTGAGCCGAAATACGAATACCCTGCTCCACGCAGCTTACATCCAGAGCGTCGTAGGCTTGGACGATGATGATCTTAATCCAAGTCGCGATCATGCGAGGCGACGTTTGTCCAGTCCGGGAAGTGAAGGGAAGAAAGAGTTGGTAGCGTCCCTGGCGGAGCGGTTTCGACGCTTTCAGGTAAAAACGCAAGGCCTGAACGGGGCATAAGGCGCATTCCTGGTCATCACCTAAGATATTTGAGAGGGCAGGAATGATGAAGGGCTGCGTTCGTTCAGTTGGTTTTTGGAGATTTTGCACGGAAGGACGTTTTGGGCGTCAGGGTGACAACGGAGTAGTCGTCCAAGAAGAAACAGTCTTCGGCGGAGGCGGAGAGAGCATGCAGCTCACTGCAGCGTAGACACGATGCCAAGGCAAGGAGAAAAACTGTCTTGCGGGTGAGGTGACAGACGGACATCGGTTCGTAGGGGGCGGATAGCAATGCTCCAAGGACAATTGAGAGGTCTCAGGCCGGGAATTGATTACGGGTGCGCGGTCGGTCAATGTTAAACGACCGAATAAGAGATGTGACCCGAAAATCATCGAGTAGAGCAGCGTTTCCAGCAGCCCGAAATGCGGTATTGAGGGCGGAGCGCTAAACAAGGATCGTAGAACCGCGGAGGCCATCGTCGAACGAAAAGGTCAGGATCCGAAGGAATTCGGGCACAGGGGGATTGACTGGATCGACTTGTTGAGTGTTACACCAACGAAACCATAGCTTCCAGTGACTGCGTAGATTTTTGTAGTAGAGGCGTGGACTGGTCTGGATGCAATACGGAGGGCCTGGGGCTTCGAGGAGTCGGATGATAGTAGCCACCCGTGAAATCGCAGGCTTGCGAGTTGGGGTGACGAATCGTGCCGCGTTCCTGGGTTAGAAGATCAGGGAAGATCGGGATGCGGATCGATGAGAAGATCGAAGAGCGTCGAGAACCAAGCTGCCGCCGGCACAGTCCGGAGCGACAAAAATGAATGTTCCCGTGGTTCGTGTGATCTTGCAGAGGACCAAGGCCAGGAGCTTCAGAGGTGACAAGGCATGGACGAAGAGGAGATCCCCAATCCAGAGTCAGGGCAACGACGGCCCAGGCACGAGGGTCCGGGATCGGGCTGACGAACAGGGGAAGTCTGGTATTGAGCCTCGTGGTGAACAGGTCCACCATGGGTCGGCCCCAAAGGTTGAAGAGAGCAGTGCAAAATGGATGGGTGCAGGGTCGATTCGCTGGTCGGTGGCGCCCGTCGGGAATAGATAGTTGGCAGTTACATTGCGGTTGCCCGGAATGTGGAGCAGGAGGAGGCAGCGTGACGCACAGTTGAAAAATGTCGGACGTTATCAGGTGTAGGGATCGAGAGCGTGTGCCCCCACCCTTCCTGAGATAGGCAACCGCAGTGGTGTCGTCTAGGTGGACCTCTATCACTTTGTTGGCGACAAAATGATGAAAATGCCGGAGGGCAAGGAGGACCGCCCGGAGCTCGAGAATATTGATGTGATCAGAGACAGGAGGAAGATCCCAAGTTCCGGAGGTCGTGAGATTGTTGATGTGTGCTCCCCATCCTGAGAGGGAGGCGTCCGTGAATAGGTGTAAGTCTGGAACGGGTTCGTGAAGGGGGACCGTTTGCGTGAGGTGGAGGACATCCATCCACCAGGCGAGAGTTGCAGAGGGAAAGGAATCGTGGGGTGTTTGAGCCAGAAGGAGTAGGACTATGCGAGGGCTTCCCCACTCCTGGGTCTGGAAGTAATGGAGTGGACGGACCATCCACCTCCCGTAGGGAACGAGGTCGGCGAGAGAGTCGATCGTTAATATTAGGGAGTTGAGATCGTGATAAGTGTAGCGGGGAGCTGTAGAAAGGACTGGGCTGTAGACAGGAGACTGGTGACTCGCCCCGGAGATGGCATGATGGTTTCGTGAATCAGGTCCGAGGGCCGGATGGAGACGAGATTTGGGGATGTTGAGGGCGAAACCAAGACGGATCAAAAGAGACGTGACAGCGCTGAGATTGGAATGAAGGCAGGTACTGTCCTGGTGAGGAAGCAGCCGGTCGTCGAGGGAGGCATGAACCCGAATGCCCCTTTGGTGAAGGTAGGCGAGGACGGGGCAGAGTACAAGGGTAAAGATTCGCGGAGCTGTGATTAGACCAAACGGGAGGCATAGATACTCGAAGACGTTGCCGTTGAAAATGAAACGAAAGAAGTGCCGGACAGACGCATGCAGCTGAAAGTGTAGATAAGCGTCGGCTAAGTCTAAAGAAATCGTCCGGTCGGCGGGGAGGAGTGATTGGAATATAGACTCTGTAGTTTCCATTTGAAAGTGCGGGTTCTTGATGTAGCAGTTGAGAGGGAGGAGGTTGAAAATTAACCGAGTCCCTCCCCCCCTTTTTGGGGCGGACAAAAATGTTGCTGTAAAAATCCGGTTGGACTGGCCTGAGAACAACGCGGATCGCTTGTTTTGTGAGCAATGTGGACAGAGCCGACGTAGGAGGGACTTTCCATTTCCACAGTGGGTACTGTAGCACAGGGAGGTGGAGGAATTCTGGATAAAATCCATCGGAGGTGATGGAAAGAATGGTGGGATCTGAGGTGATTTCTTTCCAGGGTGAATTGTAAAATCGTAGACGGCCCGCGACTGGTTGCGGGGGCGTGGGAATGTCAATAAGCGAAGCGGCCTCGATATCGGGGCCGGAGGAAAGATGGCGTCGTCGATCTGTGGTGGACGAGCGACCGGAGAATTGTCTGCGTCCTCGTCACTTGTTCCGAAAGGGCGATCGGGAGCGAGGCAGGGAAGCTGGGGCCAACCCCGTCTAACCCTTCAATCCAATTCCTACTGGATGCTGATTTCAGAGACCGTCTGATAAAAAAGTAGAATCATGGCCTACAAAATAACGGAGGCAGTACATGAGCGTCGCACACCATCCTTGTATATACCTTGTAAATATCGGAGGCCAAGTTAACGCCAATTTCGAATTCTAATGGACTGTAAATAGGTGGTAGTGTTAAGAGTTTTATTACGTGCCTGAAGATGATAGTCAGCTAGGTTTCTCCACCAACAGTAAATTGACTATCGAAAATTCACCAAGGATTGTTATATCGTTCTTGCCAGTCTGGAATATTGCGTATTTTCCTCCGTACGTAAGTAACCCGTATTATCCGTATTTCATAATCCATACACGATTTGTAAACTGGGAGTGGCTTAAAAAAATATCGATTGTCTACTCCAGTACAACACCACGATTAGCACATGGGCAAAAAAAAACCGCCAGTGCAGCAGTCACAAAATGGCGTCTATTAACGCGTCTTCAATCGGGAAAAGAGGTAATATGATTAACAGCCAACTAGGGAAATTATTTGGAATGTCTATTGTTATCTGCGAAGCAAGGAACCAACAAAGAGCAAGAACGACATTTCCCAAGAAACTTCGGATGCAACAAAGGTTTCTTTCAGTTGTGTTAAACAAATTAACGAAGGCGCGCAACTACTCGCCGAAATAAGTGCCACTGCAGGCGATACAGAGACTACAGTTCCGCGGCATATAACAGCAGCGAAATAACGGCCAAAGGCGCCAACGATAACAAGCATGGACAACTTTCAACTGTCAGCAGCTCGAACAGCAATAACTGAAATTCACTGAGAAGGTAATTATCCAAATCTTGATAATGTTTTGGCCAAGTTCAATCCGAAGATTGGATTTAAAGATGGGAGAACTTCCGTGGCATTTGACCATGAAAAAGAAACTTACGATGAAATACGGAAAATGCAACAACAGAAATTTTAAATAAAAGCGTCCAGAAACTGTTGCCCAGCGTCACCGATTTTTACGTCAGGTACGACATTTAAGAAGTAATCAGTCTCATTTACAGTATTTATTTATTCGGATGAAACTCGGGTGAATGAGCTTCACGGGCGCAAACGCCAATGGCAGCTAAAGAAAAGGCGCACCGGACTCACAGCTGACAGCGCAAATGACGGCTTGGTTGGTTGTTTTATTCCGATCGGAAACGGCCGAAGACTCATTTTGCTACACACCGGCAGCCAGGATGGTTTTGTTAAAGATGGCATAATTCTTTACCGAAGTGGATTTTTTCCCACTTTCTGCAACCCCCTAGCTTGGCTGTGAACAAATAGTTCTTTTCAGAGCTAAACAAACGGTTGTTTTCACAACCACCAAAAATGAAAAGATCTGAAATTTGTACTGTTTCACAAATAAATTGTTACAACATTCACAGTAGAACACACTTCCTTCCTTGACTTTTTTTTTTTTTAGCTCCACAATGAATTAAAACTTAAAACCTACGTGTTTTTTATATTTATTACCGTCTGACCCAAAATACAAGAAGGGTGGGGAGGGAGGGGAACGGGGATACAAGAAATACCCAAAAAGCAGTGGCGAATGTTTTACAGAAAATAGTAAATACATACATTTTTCAAAAGATTTTATGCCCCACGGCACGATATTAGGGTGGGAGGGGGAGCCCTTCTACTGCACCATCCTTAATTACTCCACTGCTGAAAGGGTCCGAGCCGGAAATTATGACAGTAAGTGAAAAGAAAACCGAGGCTAAAATAGGATTCGGTAAGAAAAGTATTTTCTCTTTTCGGAATTCCGCCTGAAATTTATCTTACCCCCCCCCCCCCCAATATTTTTTATTTGTCTTTGATTCCCCCGATTCCCTATTGAGGGAGAAGGCCTGTAATAAAAAAAATTTTTAAAAAGTAGACATTAAAAAAATTGTCATCACATAACAAAACCATGTTCTCGCACAGACAAGCCTTGGTGCGGTCTATAGATAGCCACAAGGCACACCGACTCCGGGAAAATGTACGCCACAATCAAGCTGTTTGCGAGCCAAGCTCAGTTTACAAATCACGTACGGAGTATAAGTACATCTGTCACAAAATGATTTATAAATTTATGGATTTCCGATGTTTTAACATCTGCTGCCTAAAACCGATGCCGATGTACCGATGACCGCTGTACCCAAAAATGGCCGATATCCAATGTCCGATGCCAACATCTCTACTTTCATACCATAAAAAAATTGCTACTAGTTCACGATAGGCCAGGGTTGGAAAAAAATCATGATTTTTTTCAAAAAATCCGAATCGGGAGGCTACACAACTCGCGTGGTGGCCTGCAAAAATCGGGAGGTTATGCAACGCACCAAGTTTCGAGCATGGCAACGAACGAGCAGACAATAACGGTGAAAACAACAGGGATGTAAACAGAGTCCAAACTAACTTTAAGGCCTGAGGAAGATAGTAGTTAACTATTGAAAATTCGCTAGACAGTGTGAGTGTCTTCTGTTGTGAAAGTGTGCGTTTTTCTGGTGACTTTTGTTCGTTTATAATGGAGTTTCACAGTACGTAATTTAAGACTCAAAGAAATTAATTTTAAAAAATCAAAAAAAAAAAACACTAAGTTGGCAGCTTTACCTAAGCCTAAAAGATTTTGAAGTTTGCACTGCACTAGTCCAAACAAAGAAAATACCCTTTCCACATGTGCATGGAGGCAGTGGCAGTGTGTAACTGTTATGCTACATCGATCACCTCCTGGTCCACTTTGTCCTACTGTGAAGTCCACTATTCGAGTGGCTAGAACGAACTGACAACGTTTTGGATGAACATGTATTGAGAGAATGGTGTGGCTTATATTTAATGAGCACTGGAATTATATTTGGATAATTTTCATAGCCCTTTTAATCGATCCCAGAGTCGTACCCCTCTTCCGTAAGTCTTTACCCATAACAGATGGAGTCAGAAAATTAACTAAATAGTGAGCTAGTGTTAGAACTTGCTGGAAACTTTTTTGCTTATTTATCTTATTTTGCACATTTTTTGTAGTTTTGAATTAATTTCATATTTAATTTTAAATTGATTTAAATCAATGATTTTTATTGATGATTTAATCATTGATTAAATCAATTTGATTAAATCATTGCCAACCCTGCGATAGGCTGTGTAAAATTTTTAACACTTTGAAATTGACAGGAAAATTTAAATTTAGGTCTACATCACTCCTTCTAAGGCTCCTAAATCCGCTCAATTCTACAAGTAGTAACTAAGAAATGTCCGAAAAATGGCTGACTTCTGCGATTTCCGCGATATTTCAAATGGTCCCACGCAAGGTAAATTTGCAAGAACATTAAGAAGTTCAAATCTAAAACAATTGCTGTTAATACCACGATTTTTTGAAAACAGTGGAACTGCTTAATCCTTGAATCGCTTTAATCCCGGATTAAAATGTAAAGTAAAAAAAAAAAAACGAGAATTTTAACCTGTTAAAATTGGTTTTTACTATCATAAAAATACTTACCTTCAGTACTCACGCTAAATTCGCTTAATTTGGCTTTTCCCATGCTCAAACAAATAATTTACTTAAATTTTTGAATTTTCCGCCTGTTGCCCGTTTTCCCCGCCAGGCGCGCTGCGCAGTATACCTGCTGCAGCTGCCTGCCTCCCGTGGGGAAAACGGGCAACAGGCGGAAAATTCAAAAATTTAAGTAAATTATTTGTTTGAGCATGGGAAAAGCCAAATTAAGCGAATTTAGCGTGAGTACTGAAGGTAAGTATTTTTATGATAGTAAAAACCAATTTTAACAGGTTAAAATTCTCGTTTCTTACTATCTGCAAAATACTTACCTTCAGTACTCACGCTGACTTTGTCGTACCGGAGGTGGGGAAAACACAGAGAAAGACCTTACCATACGACCTAAACACCACAGGCCTACACTCACCTTAACGTTGAGTTGACTTCTTTCCTCTCATCTCTTGTCTTGCCTGCTGGCGCCTGGTTCTTCTGAGACCCAGTCCACCGCTTCCGTCTCCTGAGGTGTCTTGCCTCCGGAGCTGCTCCTTCCCTGGTTCCACTGTGCACTTCTCGACGCCTACTGGCTCTTCTTAGCTCCAGTGACGACGTGTTGTGCTACTACTTCTGCGCCACTTTCTCCGCCTGTTTCTCGAAGATAGTGCCTGATGAAGGTATTTTTGCTTTTCCATTGGCATGCTGCCACCACCTCATCTAATGGCGTTCCTCTGCCGAAGGCCCACGAGGCTGATAGCGCTCTCAGTTCGTGTGCCCTCACCTCCTTTGGCACATCTGCGTGCTCTGGACTTAATTCATACGCTCTTTTTATGACTTGGCAGATCCAGCCGCCTAGTTTGAAAGGTGTAACTGACTTGTCCAGTATGTCATCCGTTCCTTTGTCTACGTCTAGGAAGAGAGGTTGTTTGCCTTTTCTTTGTGTTCTAGGGGGCAGTAGTGCGTCTGTCCTATCTAGGTAATATTTTACCGCCCTGATTGGACATTGCATCTTCTCCTCGCTCCGACCTGGTTTCCCGCGTCCTATTGCGTGAATCACCACCGGTATTGGAGCTTTATCGGGTCTCTGATTTTTTGCTCTGAACTCCGCCGTAAAAGAAAGTGAAACAGAGGACCAGTCCTTTGCAAACGTGATGTTCCCTTCTTCCCTTGAAAAAGCTGCCACCTCGCTCTGTCTCGCCGCCGATGCTAGAGCGACGAGGAAAACTGTCTTTTGGGTCAGAATCGTCAGTGACGCTGACGCGAGAGGTTCGTACGGTGGTTGTGCCAAACTTGTAAGCACCAGTGGCAAGCTCCAGCTCGCAAATCTTCTCTTAGTCCTTGGTCGGGCATTTTCAAAGGCCGAAATCATTTTAGACAGGATTGGATGAGAAACCACGTCCGACCTCCCCAGGCAAGTGAGAACCGAGTTTATGGCCGACCTGTACCCCTTGATCGAGGTCGGGGATAGGCCCTTCTTGAAGAGGTCTTCGAGGAATTGCGTGATTTTGAAAACAGATGGGTTGCACGGGTCACATCCATGTTCCTTTGCCCAGGCGAACCATCTCCGCCACTGGCCCTCGTACATATTCGACGTCGATTTTCGAACGGATTGAAGGAGCCTATCTGCCACTTCCTTAGTGAAACCATCTGCCGTAAGATTCTCCTTCAGAGTAACCACCCTTGAAGATGTAGAATTTCGGGTGATGGGTGGAGTGTCGTTCCTCTGTGTTGTGAAAGAAATTTTTCTGTCAACGGCAGAGTAATTGGACCGTCTCTCTTCAGCTCCATCAGGTCCGGAAACCATGTGGCTGCCGGCCAGCATGGAGCTACTAGTATGAATGACCCTGAAACCTCCCTCATCTTGTTCATTACTTGTTGTAGCAGACAGAAGGGGGGGAAGGCGTATGCACTCATTCCTTCCCAAGATATGGCCAGCGCATCCGTCGCCCAGGCTTGCGGATCCGGGAATGGGGAAATGTAGTTCTGCAGTTGCTTGTTGGCTTTTGTTGCAAATAAGTCCACCCATGGTTTCCCCCACCTGTCGAAAAGCGCAGCACGACAGGTGCTGCGTTTGAGTCCAGGATACCGATGACTGAAGCCAAATCCCTCGCGGATATCTGCGCCATTTGTTGCAGTTGTGTTACCGACTTGACTGTCTTTTCTACTCTCTCTGTGGACGGCCTTACTTTGCATTCCGAAAGGTCGAACTCTACGCCCAAAAAGGTGAAGACTTGAAGGGGGGTAAACCTGGATTTTTTGACGTTGATTCCCAGGCCCAATCTTTCGAAGAGTCTTGTGCATCTGTCCAGTTGATACCGTAGGACTACCGTCGACAAATTCCTTATTAGCCAGTCGTCTAGGTAGGCATGTGTCTTTATGTCTTCTTGGTGGAGGACTGCCAGTACCGGTTTCATAATTCTGGTAAACACCTGTGGGGCCGTTGACAGGCCGAAGGGCAGTGTCGTAAACTGATAAGACACCCCTTCGTGCTGTAACCTGAACAGGTGCCTCACTTCTTTGTGTAGAGGGACGTGGAGGTAGGCGTCCTCGAGATCCACCGCAACCGTGTATTCTCCTTCCTGTAGAGCATCCCTGATCTTTCCGATCGACTCCATCTTGAAACGTTCCTTGCGGATGTGACCGTTTAGCCGTCTCAAGTTGAAAATTAGGCGAGTGCCCCCCCCCCCCCCCTTTCTTCGGAATCACTCTTGCTGGGCTCCAGAAACCTTTCGTGTTTAATGGGGCCAACTCCAACGCTCCTTTCTTTAAAAGTACCTCTATTTCGTCTTGCAATCCCGGTGCTTGTTTGTTTTGTTCCGTCCATTCGGGGGGAACTGCTGACAGCGCTGGCATTGAAGAAAAGGGGGGGTAGTATCCATTTTCCAGTGTATTCAGTATGAAGGGATCCGAGGTCACCTTCCTCCATTCTACTAGGTGTTTCGAGAGTCTTCCCCCCACCTGTCGGTGAATGGGGGAAAACTTCCCCTTCGCGTCAGTACCTATTGCCTGGTCTACGCCCTCTTCCTCGACTTTGACTCCTTCCCCGCTGTTGGACTCCGCCCCTTCCCCTGGGCTGGGCCGGGGCTGTTTCACGAAAGGGCTGTGATTCTATCTTCTTTTCACCTCTGCCGCCTCGGCCTCGTCCTTCCTGTGATACGCCACTTGATCCTAGGAAAGGGAATGGTGGGTACCCTCGCATCATGGGTCTCGCTCTCCCTCGAAGGCCCCTCGATGGTAGGTTAAATGAAGATGCCGGCTTGGTTTTCTCCTTTAACTCTGGTGCCAGGAGAAGAAGCTTGCCATCGAACACTTCAGTCGCTCCGTGGATTGGCAGTAACCGCAGCTGTCCCGCTATGTCAGTCGGAATGGAGGGGGCTGATTCCAGGAGCGCGTCCCTCTTCCGGAAAACCGTGTTTAGTAGCAACCGTGAAGACCAATTAAGGCTGTCTTGCTGGAAGGAAGACGCCCTTTTCATGATGTGAAGGCATTCACGAATTGTCTGGTTTTCCTTGAGTTCAGGTTTCTCTTCTACTAAAGATTTAATCGCCGCCACTGAAGCCGAATACGCGAGTTCCGCGTGTGAATTTGCCCGTATGCTGCACCTCAGGAGCGCCTCGTCGTTATCGTGATGTTGAATTGGCGTCCGGATGAATGCTGGGGTCTTGAGTGTGGAATCCAGTTCCAGATCCATGCGCTCCGTGAAGTACTCTGCCTCAGGAAAAGTCTTGTACCTCTTTTTCGGGGGCGCCCCCCTCCCCGCGGCCGTGAAGAACATCTTTGCGAACTTGGGGTCGTGGGGGGGGGGGGAGTGGCTTCGAGATCGAGATCGGCTGTCCATCTTTCCTCGTTAAGGATTCGTTATTTAGGAGCTGTCTGAAAGCTACCGCCGACTGAGGCAGGTGTACTGGTTCTGCCCTCGCACTCCCCACGTTTGCCAGGGTCTCCATTGGCGGGTCCTCCGGGTTTACTTCTTTCGGTGTGGCTTGCTTGCAGAAAGGTGACTCTTTTAGGTACTTGAAGGTGAACCCTGCGAAGCTCTTCCAATTAATCAAGCCCGGACCTTCTTCGAAAGGGTCATCGTGATCCGTCGATTCGGGATGACTTGTGTACCGCGACACTTCCTCGTTCCATCGTTGTTCTTGTCTGAACTGTTCTTCTCCGAAGGTCCTGCTTTCTCTAAAAATATCCTCCTCGTTATACTGCGCCTTCCTGTATTTAATAGGTGGATCATGAGGGAAATGAACCCGGTTCCTTTTTTCTCCTCTGTTTTGCGTATAAACATCACAATGGTCTTCGTACTGTTCGTCATACGACGCCTCGTCCTGCGAGCCGACATCATCACCGTCACGCCGATCGCCACTGTAGCCGTCATAGGCCTCTGAATGGTCACGTTCACCAGACCCCACAGAAACACCCTGAAAAGGAGCAACTATCCTCACTGGCGATGTTTGCATGCCGAAAATTCGCTGCGAACCCCGAAGCGGCGATGTGCAGCGACGCTGCGAACCGTGTGCCACCGGCGAACCTCCAACCCCTTGAGAACCGTGGCGCACCGCCGGCGCACTGCGCACCGCTGGCGATCCGTCCGCCTCTTGCGAACCGTGGCGAATCGCCGGCGAACTGGTCGCCCGAACGTCCGCTATGGAATGAGCGAGAGAACGCGGCCCCTGATCGCCGCTTCTCTGCGTAGCGGACTGGCCTTCTGCCCTCCCGCTAACCCTTTTCTCGGGTGCGGGCAGGGCGACCTCGCCACTGTGCGACTCTTTTTCCCGTCCGCCTGCCCCTTTCTCGGGAGCGGACGGGGATCGCAATTGCTTTGAGTGCTTCCCCGCACCTTTTCCTTTCTTAGAAATCTCCACCTTGCTTACCTCTTCTTTCCCAGTAAGTTTGCCGTTATTCTCGCTGCTTCTTTCTTTGTGTGAACTGCGAGACGCTTTCTGTTTACCTTCCTCCTTTTTCTCTTTTGCCGCCTTTTCCAGGATCGCCGGCAAACTCTTTGTTGTGGCTCGCGGCGAACTCTTTGTTACGTCCGATTCACCATGCACCGATAGATCGTTTTTGAGCTGCACTAACGGTCCGGGTTTCGGTGACGCTCCCGTTGATTGCCGCCCCGCATTTCCCGCAATCAACGCCTGAACACTTGCGATTAATCCTGTAATTTGGCCTTGAATCTCGTTTTTCATCTCACCTAACTTTGCATCCACGTGTCCGATCACTTTAGCGCTCACGTTGCTTGTGACGTTATTTTCCAGCTTAGCTGACCTAGACTCGACTACGGACAGGGCCGTCTCCCTGGCTGCCGTCAACATCGATCCTAACGAACCCTCCTGGGAAAACTGACTGCTCGTTATCATCAAAACCGTCGAAATCGGCCGTCGATTCCGATCCGACACTGGCTAGTTCTTTCATAAAAATGGGCGCCTCTGGGTCTTTGCTCATGCCTGCTAACCGATCGTCGAGGCTCGATTTCCGTAAGGCTGCCTCTTTTTCCATCTTCTTTTTGTTTTGCGCCTTTTTCTGGTCCGAGTGGCGCCAGGTATACAAAATCTTCTTGACGGTCGCCTCCTTGTGAAGTTCACAAATATCGCACAGATTATCCACGAAGTTGCACCCACGGCACCTCCTGCAAAGCGGGTGTAGATCCTTCGGTGTCTTCTGGCAAGTACATGATGGGAAAACTCCGTTTTTCAAAAGTTCATTGACATTATCCACCTCTTCATTGCCTGTTTCTATCACAAGTTGATCGTTTTCCGCCATGTTTGAATGGGAATAACCACACGCTCGACTTATATCGACGCGTGCTCAAAAGCGAATGGGGTTTTCCCCACGGGAGGCAGGCAGCTGCAGCAGGTATACTGCGCAGCGCGCCTGGCGGGGAAAACGGGCAACAGGCGGAAAATTCAAAAATTTAAGTAAATTATTTGTTTGAGCATGGGAAAAGCCAAATTAAGCGAATTTAGCGTGAGTACTGAAGGTAAGTATTTTGCAGATAGTAAGAAACTACAAGTGTATTCTGATTTCAAATGCTTCCAAAAACGGAAATAAAGCAAGCTCAATTCTTTTTGTTCGTCCAAAATCAGCAAATTTTCAAATATTTTCCCCAAAAAACGTGTTCGGGTAATTAGGATATTCAGATTATCGGGGATTGGATAACCGAGGCTCTACTGTAGATGAATAATCAATCTAAAGGACTTAACACTTTCACGCCTAACCTTTTTATTTTGAACGAGCATTACAGCCTGACCGATTTCGGCATTTACCAAAAATATCATTTCAAACTGTGCAGTGAAGCTCAAGAATTTAAAATATAGTCACTTATCTCAGAAAAGCATGCTTTCTGGTGGTGATGCATTCAGAAATTTTTTACACAAATTAGTACTGGCACAGTAAGCAGCGAAATAATGTTGAAAAACTTACAAAAACGCAAAAGTTCAACATTGTTGGCCACCATTTTGTATTCAGCTAAGCAAGGCACCTATACAACTTCCAACAAATACCATTTCACACAGCTTTGACTAGTCAGTGCTGCCGTCTAATGACTGATATATGCACTAAAAACGTTAACTAAGAACACTGCGTGAAGCGCGATGGACGTAATGGTACGTTGACTTTAGCATGCACCCACAAACATACAGGACGTATTGGTACGTCCATAGGCAGCTGTGCAAAAGTTCAAAGTACGTACTAGTACGTCCATAGGCGCTAAAGTGTTAAAAATAAATAAGCTGGCATACACTTAACGTTTGTTATGCATACTAACAAACTTACAATCACATTTGAGATGCTTGGACCTGAACTTCTCACTCATACGCCGATCTGAGGGTAATCGAGGTGTACTCTGTTCCTCTGATAAACCAGAGGATTTTTCTTTAGTCAAAGACCCAGCTGACTGAAAAACTGAGTCACCTTTCGATGAGTCAAGATTGAAGTCGGCTGTGCGCAGGAAGAAAACTTTCTCAGCAGTTGGATTGGGCCAAGACAATATTCCTTTCTTGTCAACGCAACAAAGTGCCTAAACATGAATAAAACAACACATTAGATTGCGAAAAAACAAAAAAAAATTAACACTGCTACAAGCGTAAATTAGCCACTTTATGCTCTTCACATTCTCAAATCAAATAAAACGTCAAAATGCCAGTTGCCTCCGGCTAATTTTGGTTTCTACTGCCTAAACAAAAAGCCCAAAATACCACGTTCAGCTGGTTAATTTTGGTTTCTATTGCCCTTATGAAAACTTACATTACCTGATTTTACTTATTAGCAGTTCCTTCCATTTGTGCTGGCTCAATCCCTAGAAGAAAAGTTGGCTTGCCTGCAGTGCTTGCAGCTCTCTTATACGGTGCATGCGCCGTTCCTCTTTTATTGCGCATGTGCACAGGCCTCCATATAAGGACGTTGCCTCAGGTGGGCTTCATTATTTCTCCCACACTGGGGTGTACCTTTGCGATAGAGAGGAGAGGCCGGTTGGGCATAGGTAATGTATGTTTTCATAAGGGCAATAGAAACTAAAATTAACCAGCTGAACCTGGTATTTTGGACTTCTATAAGCCATGAAAACATACATTACCTGTTTTTACTTAATGACAGACTTCGTCACCCAGTGGCGGGTGCCAAGGGCTAGGAGCCCGTGCTGTAAGCAGGCCGCCCCGGAGTCTCGTGATACTCCGTGAACCGGTTCACCGTAACTATGAGGAATCCGAATGAAAAGACTTGAGAAGTGGCGTAGCGGTGACCGAGTTCTTGGCAAGGTAATGAAAAGTTAGGCATGCAAACATGACAAAATTCTCATTTATCTTGACCTTAACGTTGAGTGGCGGAGTCTTGGTCGTCTTGATGTCCGAAGGGAATCTGGGATACCGGAGTCTTGTCTGCTGTGGAACAGGAAAAAACATAGTCCGTGCAGCACTGTCGACGAGAAGGAGGGTAGAGGAAAAAAACAATTGGGTTACCCAAAAACGGAATCTGGAGATTGTAAAGTCGAGAGGGTGTTGAAGATCATCTTCTTTAACTGTGTAAAGGGAATCTATGGTGAATGGAAGTTACAATGACGGAGGCAGGGTCTCCTTGAAGTACCAGGCTGAAGACATCCGCTGAAGGGGAGAGATGTCCGTGAAGCGTACTTGGGTACGGATAACATGGCTGTGGAGTAAAGTAGGGAGTCATCCGTGTGGTGAGCGAGTCAGATGGGACTCCAGAGTGAGGTTGAAGGGAGAGGTATACGGTTGTAGTTCCCGTCCTCTCTGTTACTCGGTTTGCCGTGTTTTTGTTGTTTTTTTTTTTTTTTAAAAAGGTAACGGCTCAAATTTATTTGTAAGGGACCTGTGTCCGGGGAACACAGGTGAAAAGAAAAAAGTAGTCTGAAGTGAAGCCAAAAGGTGTGGAAATGGAGCTGACGGGTTCCCAGGCTGATAATGGCAAGGTGTTGGTCCTAGGGGAGGGCTCGGAAACTGAGCACCATCCCCTTAGCCCGTTTTTGGGCATCCGGACAAGACAGATTCCAGGTGGAGTGGTAGGAGCATTGAACGAGTCCTGAAAAGAGCTGAATGAAAGACGGGGCATCATCGTATTGCCAGACAGAGTATGATGAAAACTGATGAAAAGTGGGTGAAACAGAAGCCGCCGACCATGATTCTACTGCTGTTTGAGTGGCATGCAGCATAACTGCAGGAAAATCGATTGCCTTGTCAGAGGGGGTGGCAAACGGTCCGGCGGACGAGGTTTCCTGGTTGCGAGGAATTGGAGACTCCGTAGAAGATCCTGAGTTCGTTGAACCTTTAGGTCGAATATCAGGTGGTAACATGGAAGGGTCTGTGCTGAGAACCAAAGCTGGGGATGTCTTGGCGACCGAGGGAGAACAGTGTCCATGAGGGCGTCGTGTATGGGAACAAGCGCAATAGTCCGTGCGCCAAGCGGGCGAAGGCTAGAGTGGTGAATTTTACTGAGTGAGGAAGCATGATTCTGCCAAAAACGAAGGTCAGCACCGAATGTGGAGTTGTGGCTGATCGGAGGAAATGGATGGTGTCATTCTGTCGATCAATAGTTCTTTGAAAACGGGCAACGGAGTCGGCCGAAAGTTGTAGAGAAATGTTAGAAGCTCGCACAGAGTCCAGATCTTGCTGAATGGACAACAGGACGGAGTAAAACGATGCAAGATTTATAGCGAAGTGGCCCTCATTCTCTGACGAGAGTTGGAGGTCTCGTAAAAGGGAGGTTCTGACATCGTCAAGTGAGGGAATCCGTAGCAGTGGCACTGGAACGGGTTGAGAATCGACCACAAGAATGGTAGCAGAAGGAGTAGTCGAATAATTTTTGATAGGGATGCCCACAGTAGTCTTTAATCGCTTGCGTGAAGACGACGGGGAAATACGCGCAGAAACAGAGTCATCTGTAGATTAGTAAACAGGAATCATTGAGTCTTGTGCAAGGGGATGAGAGTCCTTCGATGAAACAGGGAAGTCAGAACCAACAAAAGCCACCTTGCGTGCAGATTAAGAAGACGGAGTCGTAGAAACTGGAGTCTTACTGGACGAAGTACTGCTGCTGCTAGAGGATCGACGCACAGCACGTTTCAGATTTTGTTTTCGTGTTTTCTTATGCCGATGGAGGATAAGCTTCCATTCATCTTCCATAATGTTAACGCACGCACTGCACTTTCGTGAGTACCAGTTGGCAACATGGGTGAGGGTCCAGATGCCACTTGTCACGCACAAATTCCAAATAGGAACAACGTACTGGGTCAGGGTAGGTCCTGTATGTCCTTCCACCGGGGCGGAGGTATCCGGAGTAGGTGTTTCGGTGGGAGAGTTTGATGAAGAAGGGTCTGCCATTATGCTAACAGGAGAAGATGTAGACAATGTGTACTGAACAAATTCAAAAGTCCCGCGATGCCGAGAGCGAGAGAAAAACCGTTAGCAGAATGTGGAGAGTGGCGAGAAGAGAAGCACATGAGAAGTGTCTCTGGGGGCGGAATCCGAATAGACAACAAAATGCGGAGCCAGGGACAGATGTTGGGAGGTTGAATGCTTGGAGTCCTCTTCCCTTGAGGTTCATTCCAGATTTCCATGTCAAGAGAAGGATACTCCCTTTTCCTTCTTCCCCCCCCCCCCTACTCTTCCCCCCGATGTTTGGAAAAGGAGAACAGAGGAGGAGTGGGTGGAGAAGACTACAGGAATCCGGGACGGCAGGTCAAGGAGGCATCAGAGGGTTTGAAGCTGTTGCTGGGAGAGGACTGTCGCTGGTCGGGGTCGAACGGGGCTGAAGAACGAAGAACCGGGATAACCGGGTGACGGAGTAACACGGAAGATTCTTTCAACGTGAAAGCAAAAAATGAGGAAGAAGGACTCCACACAAGGCAGTCGGTAGTATGGGGCGAGCGATCAGCCTTGTCGATATCTCTAGGTTGAGGGTATGTGAAGAAAACAAGTGTTCTTGTTGAGGATGTATAACTCTGTGAGTTTGTATCGTCTTGTGTCGAAGTTGATTGAATTGAGCGGAGTTGATTGAATTGATTGAATTTATGACTTGAAAGAGAGCAGAAGAAAAGAAGGGATTCCAGGTGGTCGCTCAGCTTGGCAGGAATCCGTTGTAAGGAATCATGTGTGTTCCCCGGAGTGCAAAAAAAACTGGAGAATGGTCGACAGCAATTATCAAAGAAGAGGCAAGGAGTCCGCAGCTTCTAGGGAAAAAATACATCTTCGTAACATCGTACAAAGGTGCAGGAATCCGAGGCAGACGTGTATAAATTAGGTTGTCTAAGGTGAAATGGGAGGTGAAGACCGGGAATCCGGAGGAGTTAGGCAATTCGTGCAGGAGGGTCCCGCTGATTCCTGGAACTGGCCTGGAGCCGGAACAAAGCCGGAGGAACGATTGGCGTTAACTTGGCCTCCGATATTTACAAGGTGTATATAAGGTAGGTGCGCGACGCTCATGCACTGTCTCCGTTATTTTGAAGGCTGTTGTTCCACTTTTTCTTTGTCGGTCTCTGAAACCAGCATCCAAAAGGAATTGGGTTGAAGGGTAAGACGGTCTCTGGATATTCATCAGCACGGCCTTCTCTTGGATGTGGTGTTGAATAGCCTGAGATTCAAGGCCTCTCACGTGTGAGTCTCCTCGAATTTGTAATGAGCAACGTTTCAGTTTCTTCCCAATGGATGCGGTGTGAGGTGTCCATCTGGTGTACTGCGATGCCGTTTGTATCATTCTGGTTCCTGGTATCACTCATATGTTGTTTTACTCGTGCCCTATGCCCTTACACGTCTCACCAATATAGGCGGCATCGCAGGGCTGGGACGGCTAGGGAAGCCCCTTAAAACTACAAACTCTTACCTTCTAAACTTGATCTGAGGGCTTCACTTGTTGTGGCGGTACCCGCCAGCACTAGACGGCCCAGACGTGTGAGGGTTGAAGTGTCACCCACCTCCCTAAAATAGTGGTTAATGAACACAGATTTGTTCCTCCACGCAATGGCATAGCTGCGCTAGGTGGGGCCGGTGGCAAATTTTCCGCCGGGGGGTCCCTTCCTTAATATAAAGGATGGCTCATAAAAATGCACTAGCTGAAAAATTTCTCAAGTTAATACTTTTTTATCATTTTTTTTATAGTGAAAACAGGGACCACTTTTTCGTGTTCCCCTCAAGTGGTCCTATTTTCACTTTTCATGAAGAGCCCGCTTGCATATGGCCATCAGCTCCAGAGACTGATCACCCCATTAGTTCGTGGCAGCTCAACGAAAGGAAAAACTCACCTCACCTCGCTATTAGAGGTAAATTAGAGCATTTTTTAAATGTACATTTTTTTTTCCTTTTGGGGGGTCCCCTTAGGTCAGAGGCCGGTGGCATTCTGCCACCCTTGCCACCGTGTAGGTATTGCCTCCACGTGCAAGCAGACGTGATGTCCTTAATTGGAATCCCGGTTGCAAATGCCCAAGAAGCCGAGAGCGTTCTCAACTTGTGTGCTCTGACATCCTTAGGGATGTCGATACATTCCTCGGATGCTTCATAGGCTCTCTTTGTCGTCGCGCAGATCCACTGTGCGATCCTCTTCATTCATTGTCATTGTGGCTTTGTTGCATGCCGCATCGACTGCTAAGAACAGCGGGGTGTAAGTACACTCGTCCTCACTCTTGCATTCCTTCGTCCTGTCCAGGTAGTATCTAAGTGCCCGGTACGCTCGATCTCCTTTCTCCCTCGAATGTTGTTCAGTGCTTGAATTTGAATGGGTTTGGTCCATTCCTCAAACTTTTGGGTTTTAGCTCCGAATTCCGGTGAATAGGTAAGGGACACTTGCGTCGAACTCTTCGTCACCTGTAGACACCTCCTGTTGCGGAACAATGTTGCTATTTCAGTTGCAATGGCTTGCAGGAACAGAGTTTTGGAGTGAGAATCAGCATTGATGCCTTCGCCAATGGTTCATAGGGTGCTCCTGAGAGAAGCTGCAGGACAATGGGTAGGTTCCATGCCCGAAGCAGTCTCTTCACCCTTGGTCTGAGTGTGTTAAATGACTTCACAAGCCGTAACACAATCTGGTTTGACACGATGTCTTCTCTACCGTAGACTGGCAAGACCGAGTTGATGGCCAACCGATAGCCTTTTATGGCCACCACCGCCATCTTAAAACGTTCCACTATAAGATCCGTCACCTCAGGGTTGCATGGATGTATGTTGTTTTTCGTGCACCATGTGTGCCATCTCTTCTAGTAT
This sequence comes from Lithobius niger, assembly GCA_023313725.1. Taxonomy (NCBI): domain Eukaryota; kingdom Metazoa; phylum Arthropoda; class Chilopoda; order Lithobiomorpha; family Lithobiidae; genus Lithobius; species Lithobius niger. Next base: position 63,346 of record JAHWFP010231555.1, read on the forward strand.
GACTCGACAATTCTCTTGTAGATTCTCGGTAACAAAGCATTAATTTATCTACGACTACTGCTTTGAAGCCTGAAGCCATGAGCTTCTTTCTTACAGCAGCCAGCCGTGAAGTTGGAGCCATTCGGGGAATGGGTGAGGAGATCTGCCTTGGTGTTGGGAGACTAGATACTTCTTTCCCGGTAGTGAAACTGGTCCTCCTTTCCGGAGTTCCAGTAAGTCCATGAACCAACTTGCTGCTGTCCAGTAAGGGGCGATCAGTATGAAGTCTTGGAAAACAAACATGAAATTCCAGGCCTGGAAAAGTCCTTGAAAAACTTGAAAAATCCTGTTAAGTCCTGGAATAGTCCTGGAAATTGTCATAACAGAAAATCATATTTGTGTTTTTCACATCAGACACCACTGTTCACCATACATTAAACATAAAAAATAACAACAAAAAAAACTAATTGTAAAAATGCCAGTGTTAGTGCGTTTCACCAGTGTCAAGTAATGGAACAAAATTTGTAACATCTTGCCACAGTGTTGATTCTATTTCATATTTAACAAATTTATCTTTTAATTGTCTTTATTTTCTCGTAATTGCTATTTCTGACCCTTGAATTTTCATTGACCAGTCCTTGAAAAAACCTGGAATTTTAAAGTTACATCGAGTACAAACCCTGACCATGACTAACTGACGCAAAAACACCCATTTAATTTTTGAAAAATTCAGTAAATGTCGCAAAATGGCACAAATTTCCAAAAATAGCGTAAAATTCACCGCTAAATGGCCTTATTTTTCATGAAATAAATTTAATGAAAACAAGCCAGTGTAATTGTGAACTAACTACTGGAACAAAATTCCGGTAGCAGTTATCACCGAAGCAATACTCAGGTGAATCAGCACCAAACAATGGTGTTGGCCCAAGGTTCCTGTAAGTCAGCAGTCAATCATCATCAGCCAGCCAGGTACTTGGTGCATATTTATGTTACTATGGTGCAATTGTGCTCCCGTATTTTCGTGCTTCGTTGGAATTTTTGTTATCATACATTTGGTCAATATACAAGCCAAGGGGAACAGTTATCGAAATCAGCCGCCATGTCCATCACCACAAAATGACACCGAAATCCCGCAAAATTGCGCCTTCATTGCAACAGAACTCGCGGCTAAATCAGGCCTAGTACTTTCACGAAAAAACATATCGTTGCCCATGTTCATTCTTTGCATGGTATCTACGGAAAAGGGTGAACGGTGGGCAGTGTGAAGGGTAATGGAGATAACCTATTAACAAGGCTGTACCGAACCGAACAAACCGAACCGAACATGGCCGAACAGAGGGTGTTCGGTAGTGTTGCGCGGTACTGGAAATTTTTGTGACGGTGCCGGTACCAGCCTAGGTACCGCGGTACTCGGTATTTGACGGTTTTTAAAATTTGGCGGTATTTTTTTTTTGTAGCCTACTCAAACTGATTAAGGTTGGGAATGGAATCATCAATTTCATATACGTAGCCCCTCCCCCCCCCCCTTCAAAAAATATCACATAAAAATAATCACCAAGTAGGCTACTGAACTTTGAACTCAATTTTATTTTTTTGTTGGTTCTTATGCTGGTTGTACCAACAAAGTTACACAAATTTGGCTCCACTTTTGTGCATTGTTTAGAATTCCAATTTTACCATTGTTGATCTTTAACTGATTATTACACTGCTATGAGCCCTACAAGGCAAGGACTGACTGAACTATTGTTATAATTTTAGCACCTTTTTTCATATTAAAACAATACCGGTATTTTAACAATTCACAGTATTTGGTACCATTGCATTTTTGGTACCTCAGTACACTGAGAACTGGTATACCGCCCAACACTAGTGTTTGGTTTGGTTTGGTGTTCGGCCTTTCAAACGCAAAATACCAAACCGAACATATTTTCACTCCTAATTGACAGAAATTTGATGTTTGAATACACCATTTTGAAGGTCTTTTTGCCAGCCTTCTGTTGGTCTAAACCACAAGTTCTTAGTTCTAACGGTTCAGAAGTTATGAGGGAAAAATGTAAAAGTAGAGGAGATTTTTTAATGTTTTGAACAGAGTTTTTACATCTGTGCTCTTACAAGTCCATGTGAAAATACCTACATTTGTTAAGAAACTTGTGCTTTGATGACTCTTAGTGAACTGAGGTCTTTTACATTTTACTTTAAAATTGATTGGTTTGTCACATTTTCGTTTGGTTTGGAAGTGTTCGGTGTCCGGCTCATTTAAGGTTTGTTCGGTTTGGTTCGGTTCAGCTGAAAAAATCTTGTTCGGTACAGCCTTACCTATTAACAATCAATAACAGACAAAATATTATTACAAGAATTGTTGACGGAAAACTAGGGGCTATCAAACGGGGCCCCAGCATACAGAAACAAAGGCCAATGCAGCAACAAGTGGGGCAAGGTGAAGGGTATTGAAGCTTACATAGTAACAATCAGTAACAAACAAATACTATGATATGCATTGCATTTAGTAGAATGGCTAACTTACTAATTGCTTCTTGTTTTATTTCTGATAATATTAATGACACTATTAATTTTTTTTTCTTCTTGTGACATCATGACTTCATCGCCTGGTTTATCCACTTGCTTGGATATTGCAGGAGAAAGGAACATCAAGGCGTAATGCCAGTTGTACAAAAAGGTAGACCCTTTAACCAAACCTACATTGCCAGGGTTTCACTATGTTCTTTCAACCCTTAATAAGTTGTGAGGCCGTTCTGGGACTTTGGGACACCCTGTAGATTTCTTTAACTTGGGTGACAGAATAATTCTAATTTCTGAATTCTGATTTTCCTCAATCTGAATCCTCTGTACTGAGGCCCACACTTCTAATTTCAGTCTTTATTTAAGGTGGCAAAGGGGTAATTCCATGTCAAAAAGGACTTTTTTTCTTTTTTTTTGTGGAAAAAATACCTGGAGTACTTCTCTCTCTTTCTGTGAAAACCGATTTTTAATATCTCTAATAGTTATTTTTTAATTAAATATTTAGTAAAGCAGTGCAGCGTACTTGTTTACCGGAAGTAGAACTGGAAATGAGCGGTTTAGAGACTGCTGTTTTACGTACAAAAACTGCAGTTTTCTTAGTAGTTTCAAGCACAATCGTGTTCTGAACGAAGCTATTATCTCACCTGGCCTTCGGTTACCAAGCTTTAGTTGTCTACACAGTTGCTGTCAAGGTGCTTTGACGTCTACACGCAAGACGTAAATGAGTCTCTAAACCAAATCATCTGGAAATATTGCCCTAAAGAAAAGTTCGTAGGCTCAGATATTGTTTGTTTAGCTACAGCTCAAGCTGTGTGTAATTATAACGATGGGCTTCAGCAGTACACAATGTTTTGGCAGCTATGAATATTTCCGTTAGGGAAAAAAAACAAGAGTTGGCTTTAAACCGGCGCGACGTGGTTAGTGTGTACCATGCTGACAGAAAGTCTGGTGAGACCATCAAAAAGAAAAGGAAACGAATGAGATCGATAAGAAAAAGGGTTTCATGACAATAAGAGCGAGAAAGAAGACCATGTGGATGGCCGAGGTGACTTTTAAGTCTACTTTTCAGGTAAGAAAGATACTTTTTAATCTTTAAACTTGAATTGCAGAAAGTAAATTTTTTCACATATGTTGGCAGTAAATCAAGCATAACGGCTTAGATGTTGGTTCAATCCTTATGATTTTTTTGGCTGGAATATGCCCTGCATATACACGAAGACAACTAACCAAAAAAATTTGGTAAAAAATTCTTACACTGTACCATCAAACATGCAAAAAAAAGGGGCTAAAGTTTATTCAAATTTTGGGTTTTGCTTAAATATACCTTACACAGTTCTTTTTATATGGATAATTTTGGTTAGTTGTCCTCCTTACATGTTTTTCTACCATTTTGGTACTAGTTTGATTCAAAAATTGCAAAAATTAAAGCAGTTACACTTGATTTACATATGACCCTAATTTGCATATTTTATGCTAATTAGCTGGTCAATTTTTTCGAAATTTTCAAAAAAAACCTACTGGATATGTTTTGTGGTGCGATTTACAATAAACCTACACAGGTATTACATTTTTAATACCTAAAATAAAAAAAAGTTTGAATTACCCCTTTAACAACTTAATATCACTACCATAACATAAGTAAATTGTAGCTGTCTAGCAGTCTACAATTTATTTATTCTTACCGTAACGCTGCCTAGTACATGCAGTAGGTTAGCAGTTCGGCACGGAAAATTACTACGCCCAAGAAGAATATCACAACACTGTGTTTGTAAAGAATTCCATGTAAGCAAGCACCCAGGAATGCTAGGAAGAATCTCTCCAAATTCGTCAAATGGGTCCAGCTCTAACTGGAAGAAATTAACAATTTTATCACTTTGCAAGCAGCCAGAGCACAAAATACAAATTCTGATACAGTACGCGTAACAGTGGACACAAACAAAATCAACTTACTTTGATGCTTTTGGAGATTTGAAAAATGGTCTGCAACCGAGCCATACCGTATACATTTAACAAAAGCCACAAAATTGGAAATATGAGGGGTAGAAGTGGCAACACTGCCTGTACCTAAAACGGAACAGAATGACGCATGACAAGCATGTTATTAAAACTAGTTTGGACTACATACTAGCAAGAATTTAAGGGTTGGGGAGGAGAATTTGTAACTCTAAAAAGTCCCGATTGAAATGTGTTACATTCACTCCTATTAGTTCGATCCAGGTTTTCAGAGGGTGCCAACGTTCCATATGGTAATATTTGCTCATTTTTCAGCCTAATTCTAAAGTATACTAAATAATAATTAAATGTAAGCTAGTTTCTTTTAGTTTAGTTTAATGCTAGGCTGAAAACTGAGTAGAAATTCCCACTAAAACTCATGGTGCCTTCTATAAACTTAGACAGAACTAATAGGAATTAGTTTCCTATTGCTTATATTTCAGTAGGGGATCAGTCACAAATTCTCCTCCCCAACCCCATAAATTCTTGATACTAGCATTACACTTTACGGACACGACGTGCTATATAATACCAAAACTGTAGGCTTTAATTTCTCATTAAGAACCCCTAATTCCTTTCTTCGTATCCATGCAATTTTTTTTTTTACGTACGTGATGCAGCACCAGTAGCTGCTTGCGAAATGTTATGTAATGCATACATTACTTCAAAATAGACAGCATCTTTACTACACAACGAGCTACCTACTGTGCAGCACCAAAATGGTTACTGCCAACTGTGTACGCAATTGTTATAATAATTAACGGCAATAAAAAAAAACCGGAATTTTACAGTTTAAAATTAGTTTTTGCTATCCTAAAATACTTATCTTTAGTAATATATACTAAAACGGTTTATTTGATACCTTTTATTGCCCAAATTAAATTAATCTAATTTGTGCCCAATATTCTAGTACAATCTAGTTTCCGTCAGGGGTGCTGCTTCACATTCCTTATTAATGCTAGCAGTGCCACCATCTTGTCATATTGCTTATGAACCACCGGGTTCAGCGAAAGCGGGGAGGCGGGTGGGTTCTACTGAAGGTAAGTATTTTAGGATAGTAAAAACATCAAAATACCAGAGCCACCTGTGTGAGTTTGGTTTCTATTGCCTAACCGAAAATATACATTACCTGAGCTTTTTAACATTCTTCTTCTGCTTTGCTGTTTGATCTGGACATTAAAGTTCTAGACCTGCCAGCCTCGCAACCCAATGCGCATCCGTTCTGCGCACCCAACCGTCTATAAAAGTGCCGTAGGTAACCACAGATTCATCTTTTATTCCTCTATAGTGCCCAGGTGGCGACACAGAGAGGAGGTAGGGTGGGAAGAACGTAATGTATATTTTCGGTTAAGCAATAGAAACCAAAATCAACCAGGTGCCCTGGTATTTTGATGTTCCTATATGCCGATGAAAATATACATCACCTGAGCTTTTTAGCATTCCACGGACATTGTCAGAAGGCAGCGGGCGCCACCTTGACGGGCACCCCAGGGTTGCGAGATGGCTCCCCCAAAAGTAAAAACTTTGCAATCAGTCGAGTTGACGAGTTGTAGTTTGTGTACATTAGGCGAAGCGACCGCATTGCTTAAGAGGTTTACAGAATTCACCTGGAGCCACGAAGAGTCCGAGGCGGTAAAGTCCTTTGGCCTGAGAAGAACAGTCCCGGAGAGAATGGGATGTAAACACAGTGGGGTTCCTCCAAGATGTAGCTTCTGCAATATAGGTAATGGGAACGTTACTATGACAAGCTCAGGATGCAGAAATGGCTTCGAGTTCATGGGCTGTCACACAGATGTTGCGGCCGTTGCAGTCGATGTTGTTGTAAGCATTGAGTATGACCATTTTGATCCATGTGGAAACCATACTTGCGGTCGTTTCGCCTGTACCGGGTGTGAACAGTATAAAAAGTTGAGAGCGATCCTAACGGAGAGGCATAGTCTTCTTGAATTAAAAACGTAGGGTGCACACTGGACAAAGCACCTGTTTTGGTTGTTTCCCAGAATGTTGGAAAGAGCAGGAATAATAAATAGCTGTGATCGTTCGCATGGCTTCTGTGTCTTGGCGCGGAAAGATGCACGTGGAGTCAAGGCGACTCCTTTGAAGTCTGCCAGAAAGAAGCAATCAACCATCGTGGGTGACAATGCCTGAACTTCACAGCATCAGAGGCAGGCTGCCAGGGCCACCAGGAAGACGGTCTTGCGAGTAAGGTGGCTTAGGTAGCATGAGGAGAGTGTTTGTGCGGAGCCGATAGAAGGGACGTTAAAACGATGGAAAGGTCCCAGTCTGGAAATAAGATGCCATGTACCGGTTGTTCGATATCAAAAGATTTGACTAGTGCCGAGATGCGAAAGTCATCCAGAAGGTGTGTGCTGCCTGCAGCTTTGAACACAGAGTTCGGGGCCGACCGATAAACCAAGACTGAAGACGTCATTGAGGAACGTTAGGAAGTCAGAAAGTGAAGGATTGATTGGACTAACCTTCTGCAGGAGACAGCAACGAAACCATCGGAGCCAGTGACTGTCATAGATTTTGTTGACGAGCGGATAGCCTCGGAGGCGATATGGGGGGGGGGTGTTCTATATAAAAGCCTATTGCCTCCAGGAGTAGGATGATAGACACCACCGTGTAGTTGCACTGAACCTGGTGGAACCTAGTCCCTCGACGCTGAGAGAGTATGTCAGTAATGTCCGGGAGGCAACGTAGAAGATCGATAAGGAGATCTAGTAAGAGGGGATATCATGTAACTGCTAGCCAATTTCACACCACTAGAATGAACGGTCCGGGGGATCAGGCAATATTGCGAAGGACCAGAGGAATAGCTTGAATGGTGGGAAGAGGTACCCGAAGAGGTGATCTCAGGGTAGAGTAAGAGCGTCTACTGTCCATGCCTGGTCGTCTGGGACTGGTCTGACGAAATGGCGAAGTTTGGCATTGTGTCTCGTGGGAAAGAGGTCCACCATTGGATAGTCCCAAATGTTGAATAGAGATTTACAAATGCATGTTTTTAGAGTTCGTTCTCCAGTTGGTAGGGACTGGAGAGAGGGAATCTGCGATAAAATTCCGACTGTGTGGAATGTGTAGGGGAAGCACGGTCGTCTTCAGGGAGATGCAGACGCGGAAGATGTTTGACGTGACTTGGTGGAGTGTGCGAGATCGGGACCCCCCCCCCCTTTTTTTGAAGGTAGGCTACAAGGGTCGTATTGTCGATGTGGACTTGGACTACTTTCTGTGTGACGAGAGGGTAAAAATGGCGGAGACCGAAAAGAACAGCACGGAGCTCGAGGACGTTGATGTGTGTCTGGTCCTGTGGTCACCAGGTGTCGAAACTACATGATTGTTGATGTGGGCTCCCCAACCTTCGAGGGAGGCATCTGTTAACCTTTTCATGCCCAAAGTAGTTCTGGTTAATTTTTTTCCCATGTCAGTCGCGGGATTCGAAACGGCATTCGCTTGGTTTGGAGACGAGGATGCTAACCACTGGGCTGTTGCAGCTCGCTTTGTTTGGGTCCTCGGGGTCCCCTCACAAAGCTTGCAGTGCGAGTTGGGACTTAGTTTTTTGCTCCAACTTGTAGTTGTTTCCAATTGGCTACTGCGGGGAAGAAAGGGTTAACAGGTGCTGGTCTGGAGTTCGTTCGTGTAGAGGCACTGTCTGCCTTAGAGTGGAAACGTCCATCGACCAGAGCAGGGTTTCGAAAGGAAATGTTCAAGGAATCTTGCGGGTCGCAGTGTTGGATGAGAGAAGATGGTGGTTGGGCTACTTGTATGGTGAAAGGGCCAGAGTCATCCATTTCCCATATGGGACCAAGTAGGCCACATAACCTCGCGTCCCTATGAGCGAGTTGAGATCTAGTATTGTGTACATTTGAAGGCGAAAGAAGTCCTGAAGCTTCGTGACGAGGCCGCAGATTCTGTCTGGCGAAGGCATTACTGTTGCTTCGACAAGATCGAAGACGAACCGTTGGGACGGGAGACGAGACTTTGGAAGGTTGATGCCGAAGCCTAAGCTCTGGAGGAGGCTGATAGTAAAATTTCGGTTGTGGAGTAGCACTGCTGTCTTGATGGGGAAGGATCCAGTCGTCCAGGTAAGCTCTAGCCCTGATTTGGTATTGGTGAAGGGTCGTTAGAAACGGTTTCCGGATGGTTGTGAACATACGAGGCGCAGGATTGAGGCCGAACGGGAGGCAGAGAAACTCGTAGAACGTACCGTCATAAATAAATTGGAAGAGGTGCCGGGCAGATGCGTGAAGTGGGATGTGTAGATAAGCGTTTGCAAGATCGATGGAAATGGTCCAGTCAGCTGCTAACAGCAAATGGCAAATAGAGTCCAGTGTTTTCATTTGAAAATGGTCGTCGCGAATGTACTGATTTAGCGGTCGGAGGTTGAAAATTAGTCTGAAATCACCTGTCTTCTTTGGGCAGAGAAAAAGGGACTGTAGAACCCTGGATGGTCCAGATCTGGACTTGGCCGAATCACCGCCATTGTTAAGAGACTGTTTATTTCAGCTGAAAGATGGTCAGAATCACTGCGGCACTGGACCATGGTGGCGACGTGAGTGGGGGTCGTTTTAAGAAATGTGGTCAAAGTCCTTCGCTGATGATTGATTAAACGGTTGGATCGGAAGTCAAAGCCTGCCAAGCATGGAGAAAGTGACTAAATGACCACCGATCAGAAGGGTCATTGTGGAATAGTTGTCAGCGACCAGAAGGAGGTCGCTGGCTTGGACCTGGTAAAGCATAACGTACACGTCGGTCAGGAGTTGCGCTACGACCAAAAGACTGACCCCGTCTGTGTCCAGGGCCCTTGTTTCGAAAGGGCGTCTATTCAGGATGTGGTGGAGACGGGGGAAGTGGTTCATGGTGGTTTATATTGGGGAGTGGTGAATGCCAATCGTCTTTGGTGTCGGTGCGAATGGGACGCATCGAGTTTTTGATAGTAATCCATTGGGCCGAAATGGTTTAGGCTTGCGAGCGACATCTAAATGTGGATCAAGTTTCAGAATCAGGCCTCGAAAAAGTGTGTCCAACTCGTGGAAGGGTTGATTACATAACTCGTGACGTGTTGAATCGCTGAGGTTCGGGCAGTGTTACGGGCTACCTCCCGAAGCAGAAGTGCGGAGTTAAAATGGGCCCTGGTGAGTCAGTTCATGGGATGAAAGGTTGCGAAGCAAGCCTTTTGGAATACTTGATTGATGAGGAAAGCCAGGTATTGTTTCGACTGGCGGTGGTTCGGCAAAGAGTTTCTCACATAATGTGCTCGCAGCAGAGTTCAGGACATCTGCCTGAGAGGCCGTCCGAAGACCCAGTCTTAAAAGACGGTCATTTTTTTCGAAGTCCATTTTCAAATTTGCAGTTAGGAATACCGAACGTGGGTAAAGGGTCAAAGTATTGGGGACTGACAGTCCCATCCCTTGTCGGGCGGAAGGAAGCTGTTTCCCGATCAGGGTGTAAGGAAGGAGTGTCCTTGTCAAGCTCAAAGAGGTCTTGGGAAAGGCGACCACCAGTACGAAGTGCAAAGTTGTAAGCAGAGTTGTAGCTTGATCGAGGACTGCTTGTTGACGAGGAAGGCAGTCGTGTCGTGCAGACCAAGGCCAAAGCCGGTGGAGAGACCGCGATTTTTACTGGGCTCGGTCGTTAGAGATGAAGGTTTATAGAGGCAGCAATCTGGGATAATACCCTCGAATGTTTTTAGGAGGTCTGGAAGAGGGATTCCTGAAAGATGAAAGATGCGGCAAAAGAGCGTGACAAGAAAGGCGATAGTCAGAGGTGACCGATCATCGGTCAGGGTCGTCATCTGCTGAAACGGAATTGTCAAGAGTCCACAATAATGATATATCTTAAAGGTCTTGGTGTTGAATAGGTTGAAAAGCTGATGGGGGCCGGTCTTGTGGACGAGAAGGTCCCGGAATGTCTAGTGACGACCGCAATTTCTTGCTGGAAGTAGCAGTCACCCAATCTCGGGTAAACTGGGTCAGTGGCAGTCGTTGAGGGGAAGTCGTTCGCTTGTGGTTGAAAGAACGAAGAGCGGATTCCATGAGTTCGTGAACCCTTTCCTCGGAAAGTGGTTCGTTGGAGGGGTCGGCGGTAAGAGACAGAATTGGAGTGGTCGATTCGTCCTTTGGAGGGACGAGGTGTCTCCCTTTTTCAGCGGAACGCCTGGCTTTTACTTGCAGCTTCAGATGAGCATATGCTTCCTTGGCTTTCAGGAGATCGGACTGGAGCGACCATAAGTCGGACAAGGGTCGGATCGGGTCTGGCACCATTGGATTGGAGATGTAGTATTCGTGTCAAGCGTAGCTTTATCGGTCACTGATGGCTCGACGGGAGAGGGACCTAGCGAGCGGTCGTTGGCCGAGAGGGCATGGTCGTCAGGTGACCGTGCATAGGCCGCTGATAAAGTAGAGAATTCCAGCAAAGGTGGTGTAGGGTCTTCTACCAAAATTTCGGCGAAAGGTGGGGTAGGGCCGCCCGAGCCAACGCCTCCCTTGGCGTACCTTCTGCTTGTGGCATTATAGAAAGGGAAGCACAGGGACCACAGTATCTCAGACCACGGGGTTTTAACCTCTCTTTCCCGGGAGAAAAAACAGCACATCCAACTTTGTCGAGATGTAGAGAAGAAAAGATGAATCTACGGTCACCTACGGCGTTTTTAGAGACGGAGGAATGCGCAGCACGGATGCGCATTGGGTCGCAGGGCTGACAGGCACCTAAAACTTTCATCGCTAGATCAAACAGCAAAGCAAAGGAAGAATGCTAAAAAGCTCAGGTAATGTATATTTTCGACGGCATATAGAAACTAATTTTATGCAGTGTTAAAATTTTGTGTCTTACTATCTGCAACATTCCTATTACCTTCAGTAATATAATATGCTGACTTTGTCCTATAGGAGGAGGGTCAGCTAGAATCCGCTGCTAGAACAAAATGTGTTATACTAATTTCTTAATGAAATATTAAGAAACCAACCTATGAACAAGAGGCTTTCTTTGTATTTCGCCAGTTGCAATTTATTAACGTTCAATATAACTGCCAGCCATCAAGTGATCTTCCACAGTTTTTTTGTTGGTTCATGAACAGGCAGCAACAACTTCATCATGCGGAGTGCCATATCCGTAGGTTCAAGAAGGTGCCAAGGCCCTTAATTCATGAGCCTGCACCTCACTACGGGCGTCAATGTGATTTGGAACAAGTTCACAGGTACGGCTAATGACTCACAAATCCACTTTCCGAATTTGAATGGGGTCATTGGCAGCAGAAGTAATTCAACTAAAATCTTGTCAACTTGAAGAAACAGAAGAGTTGGGAGACTTTCGAAGCGAGGATATTTTGTCGCAGGGATTTGGGTCCTGTCAAGGTGGTGTCGGCGAGCTCTCACTGGATGTTGCAATCTTTCATTTCAATCAGGATCGACAATCGGACCTAGGGCTTTAATGAAAAGTAGTTTGGGATAGTGTTCGACCATTGGCGTCGATGGTTCGCTAAATTTCACCCATCGGCATCGGCCGATGGATTCGTGTATTTGTTAATGGTTTGGACGATGGGTTTCTACTACAAATAATTCTTGATATTGTTGGAATAATTAAGCGTTAAAATCAAAGTCAAACAACAAAAAGCACTAATGTTATTTTCCTCATTTCTTTTATCTCGCATTTTGTATTCATGTCGCACACGAAATGTCAAAACAGTAATACACAAACGCGATATAGAAGAAATGTAGAGGAAAAGAAAAATAAAAAAAACTTAACTAAGTACCTGATGAAGAAACGACAGACAATCTCTATGCGTTCGTTGAAGATTTGCAAAAACAATTTGTGTTTTTGTTGTTCGACTTTGAATTAGCGTGTAATTTTTTTAACAACTCCAAATAATGCGTATTACTCGAAGCAGGAGCTTATAGAAAACAACTAGGAGCGTGTCTCGGTAACTTCCACTACAGTGTTAAGTCAGGAGCGGCTACAGTGGTGTACAAATTTGTTACCAGAGGTCGCACCTGCACGAGATGATTAGAGGTGTGCTTCACGTTCTGAAGTCTAATTTTCGGTCCTTTGTTTTAAACAACAAGTGTTTAACATGGAAACAATACCAAAGTAATAATAAAAAAACTAAAACAGACAATCAGTTGTTTGTAAGTTGCTCTAACCAACAATAAAATAGAGCGTTGCTTTCGTAGCACACGTCTGCTTCGCGTGCCAAGTTTCAGTTTCGATTTTAGACAACTTGGCGCAGGCACAGTATTGTTGCTCCTTCTGGCGTTAGCACTTCGTACTAAATTAAGCGCTTCTAACATAGACCAGCCACACACGCTCCTAGTTGTTTTCTATAGGCTCCTGCTCAAGTAATGGTATTAGAACGGCCAAATGTGTTTGATATTAGCTTCATCCAGTTGCAGACAATTCTGCTGTATGTGTTAATGCTGAATATTAAACACTTAAGTTTTTATTATTCAAAGCCGATCAAGAACTGATCGCTACACCATCATTATGATGCTCGCTGTCCACCACTAGCTTCATGGTGCTCCTCGCTCGTTGCTGTAACAGAACCAGTGTGTATTTTGGATTTTATTGTCTTTTAATTACCATTGTATCCAACAGTTACCTGTTTTTTCGAACCAGGAGTAAGCAGCTGATAACACAACAAGGTTGTTTTAAAACTTACATCGGTGCTAATCAACGTAACAAGCAGTCAATCAGGTCACTTTAGTTTATTATTAAAGTTAGTCTAGATTAAATTGGGTAGGTTAGCCAAGGTGTCGGTTTCATGTAAACAAGGACAGTTTACTGAATCACACGGTCATATTTGGAAGTGCTTTAAAGCGGTAGATTACGTTTCCTAGAAAAAATATGCGTTATGGTTATTTCTTATTCATTTCACTACTTCAGTTTTCACGGTTGAAATGAGTGCAAACTTTTGCAAACTTATAAAAAAAAAACTGAAGGGAAAAAGATTATTCCAAAATGATTCCAACATTCACTAGCATATGTTTCGTAAAGTTAAATAACGTCATTCACTAATAAAATTTTAGCTATATCTATTTTCTTTGCATTTAGTATGTTTTCATTTAAGCCTTATTCATAGCAGTTTACTTACAGGTTTTTTACACAGGAAAAATACGAAACCAATGTAAAAAATGCTGTAAAAAATGTAAAAACAAACATTGGCAAATGGCAATACATCGGTAATCGGCCGATGGTTTTTTTCTTTCCCATCAGCTGTAAGTTAGTATTGGCCAATCGGTAAAATTCAGCCATCGGTTTAACACTAGTTTAGTTTGAGCGATAGTATCAGGTTTGAGGTTCTTAGCTCTGAAGTGAGCAGGAAGGTGAAAGTGACAGAAGTCCATCCTTCAGAGAAGCGGCGATGGTTGTCTTCTCTGGAGGAAGCATCCAGTTCACTTTGTCTTGCTGCTGATGCAAGGCAAGTAGAAAGAAACTTTTTTTTTTTGAGAAAGGTGCAAAATCGAACCCGAATGTAGATAATCATAAGGTGACGACGAAGGCTTTCGAGAACAAGCCGAAGATTCCATATTGGAAAAAGTTAGCGAGTTTTAGGACCAGCATTTTCAAAAGTTAGCAAGAGTCTTGAAATGATTTTGTCGTTAAGAACTGGACAGTTTCCAATGCAAGACATTACAGAGTTTATGGCGGATCTGTAGCCTTTGATTGCTGTGGGAGAATGTCCCTTGTGAAATAGACCCTCCAGAAAAGTTGCGAAAGTGATGACAGAAGGATTCCCAGGGTCAACATTTTTTGTGCCATCCTTGAATCCATGTTCTGGAAGAACATCAAAGTTCGCCACTTTGTCTTGACTTTCCATATTGTGGGAAATCCAAAGGCTGCGTCTGCTGCCTGTCATTAAAAAAGCTTAAGTATTTCCGTGACTTGAAAGTCGCGATGAATACAACTCCGACGGGTGGTAACAGCCGTTCCCGGGCACTGGTCGCCTCCAATCAGGCGAATCCTCGGGACCGACGTCTCCAATCAGGTGAATGCTCCGGACCGATGGCAACTCCTGAAGAGCATTCTCGAAGCTAAATACATGGCAACTGAGTCCATTAACAGTTTCACCGGGAAACAGTCCTTCAAAAAGGCTGCTGATTCTTAGTCTTTCAGCTTTTGAAATCTGCAATGCGTTGTGGTTTCCTTGTAAAAGCCTATAAATCCGACAAATACATGGGACCGACGGACGGACGGCGTTATCTTGCCGAACAATACAGTCAACGTAATTGCAGCCAGAGACTCGATGAACACAGGTATTTCGCAGGCTTGAGAAAACTACGATTGCTCCCAATTCCATCACCGAAGCCGTATCATTTTTTGATGGTCTTATTAAATCCACAACCTAGAAATGAAGTGAACATGCAGCAAAATGGGAATGCACACAAATCAGGAATGGTGAGAAATCTGCAATTTCAGCATAAAATTGCCTTCCGAGTGACGAACCAGGCATCAAACGGTGGCAACAGGTATTGAATTCTAATTTCTTAATTCAGAATAAAATCACCAAAAAGTTTTCAAATAACACAAGCAGTACAGATACGTCTATGGCGTTGTTGCCCAAAGAAAAAGTGACAAATGGCCACCTGGCACTAGCGTCGCTCACGTGATTATGCCTTGGGGGCAGAGCTGATAGGTAACAGGAAACTCGAGGTAACTAGGACAGAACAAGCACATTTAACAAAATAAGCTAAAATTAAGTTTATTTTTTGGACTGAAGTAAAAAGTGAAAGTTTTCTCTAGCTCTCTCTGCTTTGCTAATCAGGGTAGCCTTTAAGATCTTGAAACATTATCTTCCCCTATTGTAGTCTGTCATACAACTACAGTAACTAAAAACAGTCAAGCTGAAGGCCAGGAGATGTAGAGGAACTTAATTTGCATTACTAAGTACAAATTTTAACCTTGGTTATTACTATACTATGAGCACAGTTCCAAACCCTATTCCATACCTGAAGTAGTATCAGCATTTCTGACCAATGGCCGACACTTTGGGACAGGTAGATGTACCGCAAAACGTTGATGAATAACATGATGATCTAAAACCAAAGCAAAATGCGTAAGAAAAAATTACTCTTTTTGTGTTTATGCCGCACGCTGTGCAATAGTTACTGCTTCCTCTGCAGTGTTAAGTGAAATCGGTGGACTTTCCTGCACACCACCAAACACAAACAACCCAAATTCCACTTGAATTTTGTGAAGCTTGGTGAGTAATGCTACCGTAACTTTAATTCGTAAAAATACTACAAACAATTAACAGGAGAGGTGATGTTCCAACCAATTTGGTGCAGTAAATAAGTATTTAATTGACATTTTATAGGTGATCGGTCGATGCTATGGTCATTTCTAAGCAACTAGCTGCAACGTACGCCGGTCTAGGGAAATACTATACTGGGCAGCATGAAATGACAATGGGACTGACTGCTCACCCCCGTTCCCACTCCCCTGAACCCCTTTCCCCCTCCCCCACTCACCCCACCAAGAGCTCACACCATTGTGTTCAATTGTTTTCAAATTTGGTGTTGCTTTTAACGCCTAACTGGGGTTGGAGCTTAGCAACACCTTATAGCAATCATTGTCTGCAGTACAGCTATCGCGTGCCGACTATCAACCTGCCACACTGGTGTTGGCGCTAAGAGCACCCCCTTGTAGCAGGCATTGCACGCAGTACACATAATTTCACCATTTTATTGGCTGTCTTAATGGATGGTGGTTTTGCTGTGTCCACCTTCTCATCCCTCTCGCTGGCCGCTCAGATTCGACCTAAATTTATTATATAAATGGTTATATATATTTTGCTAACGGTAGTAACTAATTCGCAAAATGCAAGGCGTTGCACAGTGATAAAACCCAGTTCAAAAAATTATACTTCGACCAGACTGAATTTGGATATGATATTTGGAACATAAGGCTTACAATTACAACTGACAAAGTAAGGTTTAGGGCCTATGCTAATACGTGTTGGTGCTAGGAACATTGACAGTCATCGTAACCAGGAAGAGCATAAAAAGGGCACAACGATACTAGATTATCTGACATAATTCTGCCTCGTACCACTCATTCTGAGCGGAATTAAACCAATGGCTATGATTAGTTGCACAGAGAACATATGTTAAAAATTACACTTTGTACAATTTTTAATACTAAAAATTTATAAAAAATAAACACTTGACAAGGGCGAAACGAATACGGTTTCAGCAAGCAAAATAGCAGAAATGTCTGTTTGTTTGGGGCTGCATTCTACTGAATGGCAGACACCCGAGCCTAGGCCTATTTGGTAATTGATATTAAATAAACACTAGGTTCAAGCAAACCGGACTGGCAAGGAATACGTATTAGTGACAAGCGATGGAATACGAAAGAGCAAATTACAATATGGATACTCTTAAGACACGTAGGCATTTATTTTAAAAGCTCCCGTCGTAACTAAGTCGTATATTATAATATACTACATTATAATATACTATATTATACTTACGAGAACAAACGGAACAAGCATTTTTTCTACCCAATAAGCAGATACAAGGAACCTCTCTTTGTCAAAGATACTCATTGGCCGATGCCTTGCATTCGTTAATGCCAACCTATAAGCACAAGAAAAAAAAAAAAGAGGTCGTCTACATTATACGAAACCCTTTAACTTCAAATTCAGCAAACGGGCATGACACACACGATAAAAGATATTATGAATAAGGCTGTACGATACTGATACCCACATTTTTGGTGCCGATACCAACAATAACAGCCAATCCGATACTGATGCTTTAGAAGAAAAAAATGCCAAGAGGCACGAACTGCATATAACATTTTTCCCGTCTTTACTACTATCTTTGTTTAAGCTTGAAGAATTTATTGTAAATATCGCTAAATCTGCCTCTCTACTTTTGTTTGCAGAGAACATTCCAAACTTCTCTTTTGCACAAAACCAAAAGAGGTCAAGTAATCGTCATCTACTTACGAATTTCCGGAGGTCTAGTCCTTCCACCGTATTCAGGCCAGATTCCTGCAAACACCAACTAACTGCTGACAAACATTCATATTTTTTTAAATTTGATACGCATCACAGTAGACCTTGTGCCTGCTTCGCTGGCTGTTGCGACAGTGTCACCCTATTCAAATGGCAGTGGTAGGAAATGAATTGTTACTGTGTATCAAATTGGTTGAGTAGATTTGGTGTGACAAATTGCAAAATACGACTGCATATGGGTTCCTGAACGTTCATGTGGGGGATGGCTTTTTCCCGACAGTGTCCAATGTCGAAGGATTGCATGGCTCTCAGGTGAGCTTCTTGCTTGATGTTGGAGTATATCATCACCCTAGTTCTGTCCCAATCAATCCGGTGAATGGCACTACGCTGTCAGTACTGGTGGTTGTCTGCACGTGTTCTGTGACCCTCACGCTAACTCTACGTTTAGTTACTCCGATAAACCCAGTACACCCAGTAAACTGCTGCAGTGGTGGTGGGCAGTTGCTCTCGTTCTGCATCACCAGGGAGCCTAGGTTTCTGCAGAGACAAAATAAAAAATTCCACGGACATAACGCTCATTTTCTATGAATTTCCTGTTGGCTTAATTTTCACCGGAAGCACCAAGACGCACTGGATTTACACTCATACTTCAAAATAAGTTGATATTTGCACTAAGACAAGAACATTAGTCACCAATATCACGCAAATTTTCGACAGCTTAGGGGCATATCTGTCTTCTTCAGGCCTGTTTGTAAAGTCCTCACTCCTCACATCTTGCTGTATTTTGGCCAATGTTGTCGTGGTCCGTCCTGCATAGCCTCCGTTATTAGCAAGGCTATGACCCCACTTCCTGCGTAGCTGCTCCGCAGCTTCTTTATAACAAGGAAGCAGATGTTAGGGAGGGTTTGAGGGCACTTGTAGATTCATAAGAGCATGTTTGCTACGCTGATGTTCAAGAATCGCAATAGACTCGAGTCCTCTCAAATGTCTGTCAGATTTGGAATTAGAGACAAGGAGTGTCCGAGTAGCTTCACAATTAATTGTGTGTTGAGTCTCAAGGCTGTGGGTGGCGATGCTGTTAGTCATCACTCGAGTTTGCACATCACCAAAATGTTGCATTAGCCTCGTGTGCACTCCTTTACGTGTCTCGCCGATATATGTTGCTTCACATTCGTTACATGGAATCTGATAGACTCCTTCTCTAGTATTCTGTACACTCTTCAGAATCTTTTCTACTTCTTTTTCATTTTGTTTTTCTTCTTCACTTCTTTCACTCGGATCTATTTCTTTCCTCATCAGCTGTTGCTTCTTTAAGGAATGAAAAAGGACTGAAACAACAGCTGATAAGGAAAACAAAAGGCGCAGGACGGAAAGAAATAGATCCAAGCGAAAGAAGTGAAGAAGAAAGAGAAAATGCTAGGGAGGAGAACGAGGAGGGATCGAGGAACATGAATCCATCCTGGTTCTGTGGGCTGGCCGCAATACGGAACCTCACGGCAAGATGCGGCCCAACCTCTGGCAGCTGTAGAGGACTGACGTGGGGATAGCAGGAACGCTGGCACGGCTTCATAGCTTGGCAAGCCGCAGTGGTTGGGGCCCCCCGCCTGCTCTTCCTCCGTACACAGCAAGGCAGTATGGAAGGAGGAAGGGTGAGCGCGGATCGTAAATCTGTGCTGGATGGGGAACCGGACGCATGACTGGAATCGTAGAGGAAGCAAGACACTGGTTCGATCGCCAAGCGTCGGTTTCCCCGGGAAGGGCGGACGATCCAGGCGATCAAGGGCGGGCGTAGTGGCATACGTCTTGCAAGGCTGTAGTGCCCATTGGCCAAGAAAACACCGCTGATAGCAGGAAGCCTGTAGTTGGGGAGCGGCGGAGCGGGCGGATCGTGAGGACGGCGGAGGCCGAGGCGGATCGCCGAGGGGGACTGCGCCATCGGATCGTTCTTGTCCTGTAAAGAAACAACAAGGGGCCATCCCAGCCAATTTACCCTGAGCACTACTTCAACATCAATAGATGGTGAGGAGCACAGGAACCGGGACCGGATCGACGGCCCAATCTTTCGAGGAGCTCGATTTTGGGAGAGCAGCCATGTCGTGTGGCAGAGAAAAAGAGATGAAGATTGGCGCTGCCTCAGCGCTTATATGGGAGGACTGCGTCCGCGCATGCGCAAAGGAATCACTATGGGACTAGCAGGGAAGCCAACTTTTTTTCTCTGGAAGATGTTGTAGTTTTGAGCTAATTCTGTCACATTGTGACTAAAAATGACTAGGCTGTAGGCTAATTGTAATTAGGGCCCGTATCATTTATTTATTATTGGACATATTGTTTATCTAGGTGATAAAATAATATTCACTAGTTTAGGCCTATTTCGAATCTATTCCATTATAATATAACTGTGGCCCTAGATGATAATTTTGAGCCGCCGGAAGCTTCACTTCCGGTTTTCTGGTTTTGTGTTAACCCACTTCCGGGTTTTAGTCAGCTCACACAACATGGCTGAACGCGACCGAGGTGGTCGCTATGTTTTTGTTTTCAAGCCAGTTCAAGTTGCTTCTTATTAAGCTTTGCATTGTGTACTACAAATTCATGTTCTCCCAACGATTAAAATGGTTTGGACATTGTACAGGTATGTTCTTTTTCTAATTAAGTGCATGACAGCCACAACCCACGGGTTTTATTTCAACAAATGGTAGCGGCAGCGTGGTTGTGTTTAGTGGCGAGTCATGCCGGGAGTTCAAGGTCATGGGGACCGACTTTTGACATTCGCATGCAAGTTTTGTTATTCAGCCATCCGCTGGTTATCGAACAATAGTAATGTTAATTAATTCCATGAGTTTCGTGCTACGGAATTATTTTGTGCATGTTGTTTTCGGAAAATTCAATTTTCGATGTCTTGGGGATTGACATTCGCATTCACGTTTTGTTATCTCGGCTATGCGCCGATGATCGTAGGAGTGTTCAATCGTGCTGCGAACTTTTTGTGCATGCTATTATCAAGAATAAATGTTTGTAGGAGTGCTAATACTTATCGTGCTACGACATTTTTGTGCATGCTGTTCCCGGGGGTGTTCAGTGCTACGCATTTTGTGCATGCTATCATCGTGGTGTTAGGCTTATGTACAACGCATATTTTTGCATGCTGTGTGACAGGGAAATTTGTGTGCGACGCAACATGTTTATTTATCAGATTTTTCAATCTTAATGCATGCGTAACATTAGTGATCAATACTATTATTACTATGTCGTTAGAAGCTGGCTCGACCGGGGCGTTTTCAATTGAAAAGCTGACTTCTGAAAACTATGAAACGTGGTGCACTGACGCTAAATTCTTGTTAATGTCAAAAGGAGTTTGGGGCTTTGTGGACGGTACGGAACCGCCACTAGATCCGTCTGCTACCGCAAAAGAAACACAGACGAGAAAACTTCGTAGTGAACAGGCACTAGCACTGATATGTTTATCAGTTTCAACCGCATTAAAAAACGTTGTGGCAAACACAGTCGATGCGGCGGCAGCTTGGACCGAGTTAGCTGGTGTTTTCCAACCATCGTCTAGGGCACGAAAAGCACGACTACGTAGGGAGTTCCTATCGTTGCAGCTTAAAGGGGGGGAAGAAATGGCAGTATTTTTGGCAAGGGTAGACAAAAAGGCTTTAGATCTTAAAAACATTTCGGTTGCCATTACCGACGATGAAATTGCCTACCAATATCTAGACTATTTGCCAAAATGTTTTGAAACTACTGTACAAACAATTTACCATTGGGAAGATAAGAAATTTACTCCAAAATTGGTACGAGAGCAACTGTTGAGTGAATTCAATAGACAAAAAATGAGGAATGCAGATGTTACTATGGGGGAAGGTGATGATCAAAATGCTTTTTCCACATTTCAAACTCAACACCCTAGGGGAGGGGTTAGAAATAAAACTAACACAGGGCATACGCAGCGTGGAGAATCACGCCGGACTAGGTCATCGGATACCCTCACTTGTTTCGAATGTGGCCAGGTCGGCCATTTTCAAAGAGACTGTACCCAAATAGGCCTAGCTAGTAAGAACGAGTCAACCTCCATAAACATTTCTCGAAGTAGAGGAGGCGGTTGGAGAGGTCGCCGCCGAGGAAATAGGCGTGGAGCAAATGTTGCAGATCGAGGTGCCTTCTACGTGTCGACTCTCGACAATAGCCCCCAAAGAAGCAATCAATCAACAAGGGTATTAGCAGCAGAAGCAAATTCTTCGAGTGTTTCAAATCGCCACTGGTATTTAGACTCTGCAACAACTGATCATATCTGTACACAAAAAGAGCTCTTCCATAATCTGCGCTCTGTAGATAACATGAAAGTTTCAATGGGAGAGGGTACGTCAGATATACAAGGGATAGGAGATGTCACTTTTCTGGTGGAGGAAAATGGAAAATATAACGAAATAACTTTACAAAATACATTGTATATCCCCACATTTTCCAAACAACTTATCAGTGTAGCGAGAATCGATGCAGCGGGTTATCATGTAAATGTGTATAATGGGAAAATGTGTATTTTTAGGGAAAGCAAGGATGCTTGTTTGTTTGTAGGGGAAACTATCAATAGGTTGTACCAGGTGAGAAATGTTGTGACTAATAATTCACAAAATAGGCCTATATTGAGGGGTCAGGCCAATAAAAACCAAATGTCGGGCAGTACGCCCCCACAAGCTTGTACAACACGTACGACTGATAAAAGTGGTAGTCTAAAACTATGGCATTCTAGATTTGGGCACTTGAATACTCAAGGTATCATGCAAATGTGTGAAAATGAACGGGTGCATGGTTTAAATGTGTCTCCCATGGAGAAAAATGCTAGATGTGATGTTTGTTCAATAGCAAAATCTACTAGGGCCAGTTTCAGAGGTACTGATAGTGTGCGAAGCACGAAACCCCTGCAGCTACTTCATATGGACCTATGGGGACCCAGCAGGACTACATCTTTGGGTGGATCGAAATATTTGTACACCATCACTGATGACTATTCTCGCTACTCGTGGGTGTTTCCCCTAAAACTGAAGAGTGACGCATTCTCGACTTTCAAAACATTCCAAGTTAAAATAGAAAGGGAATTAAATGAGAAAATCATTGCAGTTAGATCCGATCTAGGGATGGAATTTTGTTCGTCAGCCTTTGACGGTTACCTTGTAGGTTTAGGCATCACCCACGAGAAGACGAACGCCTACTCCGCAGAAATGAATGGAGTGGCCGAGCGTTACAACCGGACGCTCGTAGAAGGGATCAGGTCTATTTTTATAGAGTTGGATTTGCCAAGGTTTCTCTGGGCCGAAATCGCAGTGACAATGGCCTACTTACGTAATAAGTTTCCCCACGTAAAAATAATGAACCAGATACCGTATTGTATAATAGGGATGTATCTGTAAGGCATATCATTAAGCCAGGTTCAAAGTGTTTTGTACACATCCCCAGTAGGGGGCGTAATAAGTTAGATGGTAGAGCCTGGGAGGGGGTTGTAGTGGGTTATGCCATCAATACACGTGGGTATCGCATCTGGAATCCTCAGAGCAATAAGGTTATCGAAAGTAAGCATGTCAAAGTAGATGAATCCCGTACCTGGACAAGAGACAAGAAGCTTGTTCACCATGAACAACCTCGTCCAGACACTCTAGAGATAAGGTTTGATGAAATCCCAAGTGATGAGGAAGGGACTTCAAAGACGACAAATGTACCATCCAAACCTGGACTAAGCACAGTAGGGATACCCAGTACTGTTAATGTTCCCTTAAATGTCTCGCAGGGTCAATCTGTAAGTGGTAATTTACGTAATGTAAGCCTTGAGAATTGGGAAAGAATTCAGGTCGTTCGACAAACTGGGACCAGGGTTGGTAGGGCAGACGTATATTACATTAACCCAGAGGGAAAGAGGTTTAAGAGTGTAAAAGATATAAAAAAGTACTGCTCAGATGAACAAATTCAGTTTCGCCCTGTCTTTAATTTCAAACAAAAAGCGAACATGCCTGAATCACAACCTCAGTCAGACACGGCCGATGATTCCGATGAGGGGGCGGGTTTTGAAGCTCATTGTTGTGTCATAGAGCCATCCACATTTGAACAAGCAATGACTTCCCCCGAAAAAGAAAAATGGAAATCGGCCATGGATGAAGAGATTGGCGATTTTAAGGCTAGGGAAGTGTTTGAAGAAGTTACCCCACCTCCTAAATCTAAAATTATAGGGACAAAATGGGTTTATAAGGTGAAGAAGGATCAGGATGGAAATGTAAAAAGGTATAGATCTAGGTTAGTGGCGCAAGGGTTCAGGCAAACTAAAGGTATTGATTAAGATGAGGTATTTGCCCCTGTCGTCAACTTTCCGCTCATAAGGTTGTTTTTTGTATTATTAGTGGTAATCTTGGGGTGGAAAGATATCCATGTAGACGTCAAGGGAGCCTATCTCTACGGAGAATTACAAAATCCAACTTACATATCTATACCAAAAGGTTATACTACCACTGGTAACCAAGGGAAAGTGTGGTTGCTTCGAAAGGCCTTATATGGCTTGCACCAATCTGGGCGTGAGTGGCACCGAAAGTTGAATTCCACTTTAAACAGGATAGGTTTCCAAACTGTCTTAGGATTAAACTGTGTGTACACATTGGGTAGAGAAGCAGTGCTATTGTGTTATGTTGACGACATTGTGTTATTTTGTAAGGACAAACTTACAGAAGAAAAGGTACTGCACATGTTGGCAGAGCACTTTGAGTTAGTGACATTAGGACCCATCACGGCCTTGTTAGGGGTCAATTTCCGTCGGGATGGAAACTCTATCGAAATGCATCAAACAGAATACATTGAAAGATTGGCCAAAGAGTACAAAGTGGACAATATGTGTAATCTTGCAGTGCCAGTTCCAGTGGGATCTTGTGTCCAAATTTTGAAGGAAAGTGACCAACCAGACTTTCCATATCAATCCTTAATTGGTAGCTTGCTATTTCTGAGTCTTCGTACTAGACCAGATCTGTTGTTTTCAGTCATTGTATTGTCTCAATTCAATACCGTGTTCACAATGACTCATGTTAAATTACTCCTGAATGTATTACGGTATGCCTATAGTACCAAAGGGTATAGTATAAGGTTATCAGGTACAAATAACACGTCACTTTATGGGTATAGTGATGCATCTTGGGCATCAGACCGAGATAGCCGTAGAAGTTTTGGCGGTTACATCATTTTCTTGGGAGGAGTCCCAATTTCCTGGGGGTGTAAAAAGCAATCTATGGTTGCGTTAAGCACCATGGAAGCAGAATTCATAGCTTTGGTGCCAGCTGCCCAAGAAATGCATTGGTTATGTGGGGTATTTGCATGCAAGGTGCTGATGGGATTTCAGCAAGTTCCTACCATTTATTAGGATTCTCAATCCGCCATTTATTACACGCGGAACGCAATTGAGAATGGAAGGACGAAACACATCGATATTAAATTCCATTTCTTAAAAGACTGGTTACAAAGGGGATACTTCACTATACGCCATGTCTCGTCCGAATCAAATATTGCCGACCTGTTCACGAAGTGGTTGTCAAGCATCAGGCTCGTAAAACTGTGTTCAGCCATCTTCTCTCAATTGCGTTCTGGCGTAAAACCTATCTGATTTTGTTTTGTATAAACAGGTACATATGATGGTATATGTGTGATAGTCAAATGTATAAGATTGTAAACATTGTGCCAGAAGGGGGCGTTTGTTGTAGTTTTGAGCTAATTCTGTCACATTGTGACTAAAAATGACTAGGCTGTAGGCTAATTGTAATTAGGGCCCGTATCATTTATTTATTATTGGACATATTGTTTATCTAGGTGATAAAATAATATTCACTAGTTTAGGCCTATTTCGAATCTATTCCATTATAATATAACTGTGGCCCTAGATGATAATTTTGAGCCGCCGGAAGCTTCACTTCCGGTTTTCTGGTTTTGTGTTAACCCACTTCCGGGTTTTAGTCAGCTCACACAACATGGCTGAACGCGACCGAGGTGGTCGCTATGTTTTTGTTTTCAAGCCAGTTCAAGTTGCTTCTTATTAAGCTTTGCATTGTGTACTACAAATTCATGTTCTCCCAACGATTAAAATGGTTTGGACATTGTACAGGTATGTTCTTTTTCTAATTAAGTGCATGACAGCCACAACCCACGGGTTTTATTTCAACAGAAGAAGCAATGAGAACCCAGGAGAGTGCTTAAATGAAAAACAGCTTTAATAGATATTTTCGTGGGAACTAAAAACCATATACTACCATTAAAAAAAAAACCAAGTTTTCAAACTTTTCAGTTCATGTATGTTACATGCATTGGCACTGTGCAAAGCAGGGGTACACATCGATGCACAATTACTTCTGCTGAATGAATTGCTTTAATTTCCCAAACAATACAAGAAGTTCTCCAAGCATTTCTATGCATTATCTCGTACTGCAATACCTTTGTTGTCTTTCCTGGCTTAGTTTTAAAATTTTAGCACCTGATTACTTTGTTAAAGAGTTCGTAAATTTGACCGGAGATTGCCTCTTTCGTCATGATGTCACGTTCGTTCGCGTTGCCTGGCCTAAGTAAAGTGAAGACGATAGATTTGAATCTATATTTGCTTGGCCCTATTGGAAACAAGCGGCTACAGCGACTACCTAGTTGCAACCTGTCTTCTGTACAGTTCTGCCACTACCTATATCACGCATTGCAACAGCTATATCTATTATATAATCTAAAAGCAGTAACCATCAGAATTGCTGGTTAAAAATGTGTTAGCTTTTAAGCTTATTTTACATTTTAAGCGTAACTGTCAGCTTTTAGGCCTAATTTTTATCACATTAAGAACAACCGTGAAGGCGTTTACAGAGTTCCATGTGGGGATTGTGATGCCATTTATGTGGGAGAGACAAGAAAAGGTATACGCACAAGGGTCAAGCAGCACATGGCAGACACCAGGAATGAAGTTGTAACGAATGGCATAGCAGTCCACCACAAGGAAACTCGACACTGAATCAACTGGGAAGGTACTATGACACTCCTTTAAGTCCAACTCCAACAATGATGTGCATCTGAGAAACCTAGAATCCCTGGCTATTCAACACCACAGCCGAGAGAAGGCTGTGCTGATGAATATCCGGGGACCTTCAAACCCAAACATTCAGTTCCTGCTGAGAGGAGAGTTAGTAAGTTAGTAAGTTGCTGCGCGAGAAGTGGTGTACTGGCCTGCAAGTTACGGAGGCTATGGCCTCGCGTCACATTCAAACGAACGATAGCAGCAGACGAACGAAAGCAGACGAACGATCACGACGAAGTAAGCAGTGATGTGGTAGCCTGATGAAGACAGTCGTTCTGAGCCCCTCCAACTCCAGAAAAACCAGACTGTTGAAAATTTGCAAGGATATTGGTACGGTAATATCTTTTACTTTGCAATCTAAGTGTACAAAACGAAAATATAGACACTCCAGAGAAAGCATATAAATGTGCGGTACAGTAACCAGTGTACTACACCTAATTGACATACACAGGTGAAACATCACATGAATGTGAAATGCATGGTACAGAATATAGAGTCTCAGCATACAGCGCCCAATGTAGAAACCATTTAAAAGTGTTACGTGATAGGAATACAGTACTCTCGCATAGACCACAGTGGAGAAAAACCATACAAATGTGTTTATGTGGGAAGCATACTGTAGTTTTGCACATTTTAGGTACTTAGGGAAAAATAATAATGCAGCACAAAAGCTTAATTTGTAGTAAAATAGAGAGCAATGCCCAGAAGCAGAATATTTTCTGGCAGTCTGCGACAAGTTGTTTACAAACTAAAAACAGTCTGTAGGAAGAAGGAGGTGGCTGCGGGTTGCAGGTAGGGTGTGAAGGTGAAATTTTGCATTGTGCAGAATTTTTAGTTAGGCCCATTTTGGTTCATGAACAAGTTTCTTAAGAGAACTTTTTTTCTAGACCTTTGTAGGTTGTTTTTCCTAAATAACTAGAGAACGACTAAACCTATCGTAATGACAATAGTACCATTCAAAAGCTCTCGAAAAAACGGTTAAAATGGTGTATTTGAATGTCAAAATCAGTCAATTTTTGGCGAAATTATCGCAAAAAGAAGACCAAGGAAAAAAAGTGCAGGATAAATCGTACTGCACCACTGCCAGCCGTACTGCGTCGCTCTGATTCTGCTACAGGGGAGTAATGACCCACCTGACAAAAATTAACTTGTGAAGGAAAATCACGTAAGCAGCTTTCAAGGCAAAATCTGACCCTCAAAAATGTGCAACTAGTCACTAGCTAGCTAGCTAGCTAATTCTAGTCCGCTCATCCCCATGTTAATTTCCATAGGGTGATTATTCATCAGTACCGAGATAACGGGAAGGCTTCCAGCTATGAAATTGGACGAATGGCTACAGTACGATACGAACTGAATACCTTTTCTAGTTTACAGCCTGGGGGTGTAACGGGAATGGCGCGGAAGTATGAAGGTATTGTTATAACAATTGTTAGTACTGTCAGCATCGTCTCTGGTTGGATGTCCAAAGTTCGAACAATGACAACGTGTATACTGACGTGCGTATCTAGACACACGCTAGTGTGTCGTCACAAATATCAACAACGTTGCCAAAGAAATTGGGTCTACATCCAATTCACGAAAAACAAACAAAATGTCAAATAAAGACAAAAAACTGGTAAAGAGAGCACCAAGTTCGGCCTCACAAAGCAGTGATATGAACTAAATACAAAAAATAAACAAAAATTCAAACAAAAACTGATAAAGAGGCGACTAAGTTGAGAATGGTTCGGCATCTCAAAGGAGTACTACGAAATTAAAATATTGGAAAAATGGCCACTCAATTTATTGTGGACGTGGCACAATATTACAAATTTCCAGGCTAGTTGAGTTGAGTCTAATACACAATTAAAAAAAAAAAGAACTGATATCATATCAAAAACCAAAACTGGTAAATGGGAGGGTCAAGTTCCGAATGGTTCAGCCCTTCAAAGGAGTGAAATCAACACTTCAAAACATTCCCGAAGTTAATCGCACCGAATATTTTGAATGTTAAATGAAAACTTGAACATTGCTATGCATACCAACGTTCTAGTTTTCATTTAACCTTCGAACTATTAGTCGGTGCGATTAACTTGGTGAATGTTTTGGTGTGTTGATATCACTCCGTTGAAGGGCCGAACCATTCGGAACTCGAAGGTTCCTTTTACCAGTTTTGGTTTTTGATACGATATATAATACACACACACACACACATTAGAATACGGTACTCTCATTAGCCATCATGGAGAAAAACCATACAAGTGTAGTTTATGTGGTATCAAAATAGTAAGTGTACATTACACTGCAGCAATTAAGCCTACTATTTTCTTAGAACATCATCATGATGGTGCAAGATAGTGAATACACTGTGAGTGGATTAACATTAAGATTTGAAAAACTTAATCACAGGAATCACAGGTCTTGGAAATTTGATGCAAAATGTTTTTAGTTAGACGGAGGTTTATTTGGCTTTGTGGACTAAGTAATCACTGCCCAAGAAGAGGCGGCACATCCATGTACAACCCCCTAATATAATTTAGGGAAACAAGAGCCTTAGCAACAATTGCCCTAGCTTTAGAACCTGATACTAAAAGTCCAAAATACCAGGTACGGCTGGTGGATTGTACAGTTGATTATTTCAATTAAAAATCATCAATTTTTATCCGTGTTCATTTTAATAAGTGAAAATTCAATCATATAACCTCCTTTTTTATGGCACACTTGATGTTTTTGTTTGTATGAAAATGTACATTATCTATTTTTTTTT